>JAODUJ010813998.1:0-13141 GCA_027564615.1 Psolus chitonoides | reverse complement strand
GCCACTGTTACGTAACTACTGGAATGTACGAACAATGGCACTGACTGACACCTGTTTCCTGCTTTGAAGGCCCTGGGCAGGATGGCCCGTCTCCCGCATGATATCGGTTAAGTGATCGACTTATGGAACCATCTTGCTACTAGAAACATACAAATGATTAGTCCAACCAGATATAATACTTATATAACGCCCACATCTTTTGGATGAACAAATCCTCAGAAATGCGACAAAGATTATAATTCAACAGATGATCGACAAGTTTTTTATTTCTTCAAAGAAAAATGTAGAAAATAGTACCCATTCGTAATCATTTACTACGTAGTTCGATGCAGCGAATAATGACAGTTGACATACAAAAACGAGCCATGTGATGTAGCTCATGAGTACGGGTACAAGCCTATTACTATGTTAGCTTCTCTGTTTGCTAATTCTGTGCTCTTGTATGACTTCTTTTTCAAGGCCTACCTACTAAACATACCCAGCTGGAACTGGCGCGAGGGCGACGACGTAATCTGCATCGCCGAGCTCAAACTCGGGTTCATCGCCCAGAGCTGCCTGGCACCCGGCTTCTCCACCATCATGGCCAATCTGTTTGCCATGCGCTCCAATAGCGAGGTATGTTAATATTATTCGAAAATGAATACTTTTGAATTGAGAAAACTGGGAGGATCCAGGCTATTAATAACATTTATTTGATGTTTGCTCTCCTGATAGATTCTCCGAGGTCAACAGAGATCAAACACTCAAAATCCTGAAAACATGACAAGTTGTCCCTGAAATCAGGTGTTTTCATTTCTTAAAACAGATTTCATTAGCCTGTATTTATATGTTGTGCTATTGGTTAAAAATTCATGTGGAATAACAGTTCAGTTACCCCATATGCATATATGTACAGTTGGTGGGCATGTGTTTGCAAAGTGATATAATATGTATATACTGGAGGCAATTATTTGTATTACGGTTGAACAACAATCCTGAATCAACAGATAAAAAGAAAATTGCAACAGTGAAAAAACAGGGTCTTAAAAAAATACAGTGGCAGTCTTGATGAAATTATCTGTAACCATTTTGAACTTCCTTTGGCAAAAATTCCACCGTTACTAGCAGGTTATACAATATACAGTAAAACTCCTGTTATTTGAACCCTGAATTATCTGAACCACAGATTCTGTCATGATCAGTAGCATTAAAATCATCAGGTCTTTTGTTTTTTATCTTAATTCGTTCTCCTACTTACCTTATATTTTTATCTTGGTAACATACTCAGTACCAATTGCTAGTGAAATGGTAATTCCAGGACATGTATTTTCTTACATTGATGTATTGATTGGAAAGTGTCTCTATTTGGATGTAACTCATTTGATAACACAAATATTTCTTATATTAGTAACTCATGCAATAATAACTATTTAAGGATACCTAATTGACAATATTAAATGGACATATATTGAATATTTACTTCATACTAGATATCAGTACATTGTAGTATACAACAGAGAAATCATATGAAATTAAGAAACCTTGATTATCCAAACTTTTCCATTATTCAAACTACCTACAGTCCCAACCCGTTTGGATAATAGAGAATTTACTATAATCACTTATTAACAGTTTCAGACAACGCTCTCTCCATGAATGAGTGATGTTTCATATCCAGACCTTGAAAAATGGTTTCCGTCTGGAGAATTACCGAATAAAGTTATTTACCAGGGATTTGACCTTGGCTGCTCGGTCTAGGGAGGATGGTTTTGCACTTAATGTGCTTTCATGACCGATAGAGCTTAGCCAGGTTTATCGTACATGTTAACCTTGAGCCAAGGAGTCATGTTTTCTCTTTTCTGCTCTGATGCTCTTTGAGGGCGCAAACAATCCATCTTCGCGCTCCATGAGAGCTAGACTAGAATTATTTATAAGTTTAGCCCAAAGTAAGTCGCGGAGGGATCGAGATTGTCCTGAGTGAACTGTAGTGAAGGTCCTGTGATTTCTTGAATATAGACAGATTCGACCAGGGATGTGTGCTAAAAATTAAACAGACTTTGTAAAAAAAAATCAATATAGTATAAATTATAACAAAAAGCATAAAGCTACGTGGAGACTCATTGTATAATGTTAGTTGTTTCTTCCATGGAGTGGACTAAGAGGTGGCAGGGGGGAAAAATGAGTGGAATTGGAGAGGTAATGTGCTATATTGGTGGGTTATAATAGTTGGATAAAATGGTCATAAAAAAGTTATAAAGGTGCAGTAAGGAATTGTACAGCAGAAGAGCAATGGCAGTAGAGTGGATATCATTTAGTCGGTGGTAGCGTGGTGTAGTGGTAAGAGTGAGCACTCTCACCGCAGAGTCTGGGGTTCAATCCCTGGCCAGGCACATCAAAAGGCTGTTCTGCAGTTGTTGATGGTTTCGCAATTTCTGGCTTAGTTCGCCAATACTGCAGTTTTTGATTTCGTTGTGATGGGAGAGCAAGGGGAAAAATAGGTGCATTGGTTAGGTTCAGCAGGGCTGTCCTGCAGTGATGACGGACAGGTTGCTACCACCACTCTCAGCATTTAGGAAAGTGGCTAAAGGCTGAGAGTCTCACTCACGTCCGTCAGATCAGGATGTGAAATGGCGGTCCTGGGAGCAGGATGGGATTGTAATAGGTACACGCCTGCCTCGTTACGCTCTGAACACTCTTCAAAAAGAGAAGGCGAGCTATCGCCGGTGTTCATCCATGATCACACTTGGCTTACGAGTTCCTAGATGAGCTTCAGTAGAGCTTCCTGAACCTGTAGATACTAAACTAAAACTAAACATTTCCTACCAAATATCAAGTCCCATATAACAAAATATTTCTCATTATGTTATTGGGTTATTTATTATGTGTCCACATCAATTACAAACACATTGATTCGTGATAGGTGGGTCTGGTTGAGGTGCTAATTCAAATATTCTCGGACTATTCAATGAAAAGCCCCGCCTACATTATGTGATGCGACAAGATCGTGGGGGACTGGCGGGATTTTTGAAGAATGCTCCTCCAGCAATTCAAGTTTCTCATTGAATGGGTGACTCCATACTTCTTCGTAAGAGTCGGTCACGTTCGACTGAACATGTTGTGCGACGGCTTGCAACTAGTTGCAAAGCTGTTCACATTATGCAAGACGAAGAAAAATATGTTTCCCATTGAGTCATGTCGCATCAAGTCGCATGATGGAAGAGGGGGAGGTGAGGGGCATTTAATGGGGGATAAACTAATGGATTAAATGTACATTCATTATTTATTTATCTGTTCCCCATGACCCTTCCCATCAGATAATACAAATCTCCTCCATCAATCTTCAATGCACTAATTGGGTCTATACTCGGGATCCATATTACTTTGCACTTAGAGGTTATCTAAAGTCTCTTTGAATGAGCGCAGTGAGTTTAAAGTTTGCAAAAATCATACAAATTCTACCAAAATCTAATTATATTAAATTCATCCAAAATTCACTCTAGCCTGATGGACAGTAAATAATAATAATAATACTGAAGACTCATATAGCGCACAGATCCATCAACCAAGGTGCTCATGGCACTGATACAGAAAAAAACTCACCAAAAAACAATAGAACAGACATTCTCACCTAAAAGCCACGGTGAAAAGGTAAGCTTTAAGGCTACAGTGTAAAAATAGGTTGTTTTTATAACCATGTATTCAGAGAATACTGACATGATGTACGAGGAATAGAATAGAAAAAGTATGAAAAGAAAACATACAAATGATGCAATATTCCCATCCTCAATGTTAAGTTATACAATCTGAATGTTGGGCTACTGACACTTTTGAACATGTGTTCTGAGAGATAGAAAGATGTTAACCCTCATCATGCTGAGCGTTCCGAACTCAGCAGAAACGTCTTGACTAGTTCACGCGGGGCTCGAAGCTGCGCATCTACCGGAGTTGCTCGTCCATGCCAAGTGCCTTGGGTGGGTGTCACTGTTACGTGACCACTGTAATTACGAACAATGGCACTGGCTGATACCTGTTTTCTGCTTTTGAGGCCCTGGACGGGATGCCCCGCCTCCCGCATGATAACGGTCTAAATGAGATATTTTATTAACAATTAGAGTGCTGGAAACTCACTGAGCTCATTTAAAACAATATAATTGTGTGACTTATATAGTTTTCTTGCAGTGCACCACCCACCCACCTTAGATGTGCTATACTGTGCTGTGGTTGCATGTGGGATGTAGCAGTCATGTCATATATGTGTTTGCATGATGCACGATAAGCTCTTTGAGGTCTTCGTTCCACAAAGTGTCATCAGAACATTACAGCTCTAGTCATGTTTTTTCAGGAGGGGTGGGTGACAAGAACAACAGTTTTCGGCCAATTTCTCTACAAATGGGGCAATTGATACAGTTGGATGATAACTACCTTGCAAGAGAATTGATAACTTCTCCCTATTGTGCAAGAATAAACCTGTTTTGTGCTTTTAATCAGAGGAAATACATGAACCAAAAGAAAAACTATTGTTCAAATGATAACAATAGAAAACAGTGAAAAAATAATGTAAAAAATAGTACATGCACATGTATCAAATAAAGGAATGGAAATGTTGTAAGTTTCAACCAAAGTATTTTTCACAATTTTTTTCAACGATAATTTTCCAAATGTTTCCCTTTGTTTCTGATAACACTTCATTGAAATCTTCCTTTGTAGATTAAGAAATCACATTATAGGTGTGATGTTTTGATGTGTGTGCCTTTTCAATGTCATTGAAGTGTGTTATTTTGGCTCATCGGCTGTTGGCGTGGTCAGAGGAGGGGGAGTAGGGTGCTGGAGATGGTCAACAGAATACCACAAGCTTTTCCAAAAATGTACGCTTCTAATTTCAGAACATTGACAGACGTATTAATGCTAAATTACCGTCCGCCATTAGGGCAGTGCGAGAGGGGGGACAGAATGCATAATTTATACTAAAATTTCAGGCTTGTAATTTCAATATCTTGAAGGAGTATCAACTTCTTTGGTGAACATAAGTCGGTCATTAAATTTGTATTCAAGCAATTTCTTCTGTATCGTGGGTAACTGTTAGTTAGTGTAAAATGTCACTCTTGAGGGGTCAAAATAAAATCAGTGGCGATTAGCAGAAATGTCAAAATGTGATTCCCAATTCTAAACTTTCAATTCAATTTAAAAATCTGGAATGTGTCATCTAGGTGGTATTTTATGAGTGAGTGCTTTTAAAAACGTTCAACTGGATATGAAGGGAGAGGTGCTAGTGTCGCAGTACAAATTTTAATGAAAATTAGTTTTGGACGGTCACCTCAGGAAATTGAATTTATGGCTCGTGTTTTTAACAATGAGTGAAATCGTAATTAAAAATGGATGTTTATGCCCTAAAATTTAGTTGGCGATAAATAACATTAACCATAGTTATGTTCCGTGCATGGAGAGCTTGTTTCAATTCTAAAGATAAACTTTTTTATGCACATAAATGAAGGTCAAAAGGTCACCACAGAAGGCGGATGATCTGTTGTTCTATAGATGGAATGGGTTGTAATCTTATTAAAAAATGCCTTATGTTAGCTTTAATGGAACAGCTGGAGGTGTCAACAAAGGGAAGCCAAAATTATGTTGACATTAGATGGAGGGGTCAGAACTAGCTTTATTGCTACGAAGTGGGTTGGTTGATTGGGGGGGGTTCAACATTTTATAACCATACATACTTTTAAACAATAACGGGCGTTTTTTGCCGTGGTTATGCCGTGGTAACACATATCTATCGTTTGACTGACGTGATGCATGGTAATCGTCATCCATTTTGATGTTTTTCCGTCCCTTCACAGATTGAGAAGACTTTATCGGTTATGTCACCTTATACTATGCCAGACATGGTGGCTGTATGTAGCATGGGGAGTCTTATCTTTAATCACACACATTGCTTGCTCACCACCCCCCACTGCCACCGATATATCTTCACATGTGTAGAAATGTGGCCGCATAATGCATTGTCGGATTCATTGATAGTAAACATCAAAATACTAAGTGATTGTTGCAGAATCCGAAACTGCTTTGGAAAAAAAAGATTGTCAAATTGAAATGAGTGTTAAAATCATCTCCTCTTGATAATTTGGACTCTGGTTCCACTTTTGACGTATTGGGTCCGTCTACCATATACTGTCTATGGTTTATCATTACTCTAACTGTATAGAGGGTGCTCTTTGACTTTTGTCATGAAACAAACCTCTACTGTAATTTATTACCTCCATAGAAAAACTACGAGAACTAAATTCGAACAGTTGTAAGGGAATACTATAAAAAAAACATGATACAAATAACTTTTTTGGGGATGTTACTGCATGATTTTGTAACCGTTTGATATACTTATCTAGACACGAGCAAACAGATTTATTTGAATGTCTGCTGTCTGCAATGATTGACAGATGTCTCTAGTTGCCCAACACTGTATTTGCTTGCAGTAAGCTGTCCCTGGGATTATATCGGTGGTGCCCACTAGCTTGTATCACATTTGTCACATTTCAACCTAACTTATTCTCACAATAATGCTACATTTAATGGTCAACATCTGCAAGAATTCTGATTTTTTTTTTGTCTGTTTACTGATTTATTGTGGGTTTTCTTTCACATTTTTGTGGAGCCTTCAACATTCATCTTTTACCATAAGTGTACTCTCACAAATACACATTAATGACGAACATTCAAAGAAATATTGAATGAAATTTCATCACGGCAGAATTTGATACATTTTCATTCAAAGCTTTTATATACTTACATTCATTTCCCTACCACTATAATACAACATATTGCAAGATAAATGTGGTAACAATTTGATTCCGATCCATTGCAACATTGAGAAGGCAAAATATTTTGTTTGCAAGAAATGTTGTTTGCTCATTTTAATCAACCAAACATATTTTGTTGCCTGTTTTCCCAGAGAATTGTTACAGAAATTGAATAATTTTCATATCTTTCAATTTGTGTATATAATAACATGTCTTTTGCTACCCATACTTAGCTATGTAATATTGCATCATTAACATTTTTAGTATCAGACATACATGGGAGCTGTAATATCATTTAGGACCAAAACAATAAAAACATCAATCAAGACATTGAGCCATCATTGCATCATTTTATGCAGAGTATTCTCGTTTTAAATCCATTTGCTCACTTATTGGCCATGATTTGCGTATTATGTTTAAAATGCATATTCGTGGGTATAGTAATTTGCCTGGAATATGTCCCTCCAATAAAGTAAATGAATTCGGAAGATTTATTTTGAGCTCATCAGTTTTCTGTTTTTGTCAGCTGATATGCCTGTAACAGTGCACCACCACATATGATTTTGGAAGAAGGCATATGTCGTCACAGCCAATTTTCAGTATTTACACAAATAAACTTACGTTTCTCTCCCCAATACCAAAGAAAATGTCTAAACTTTATATCTGACCAAATTATAATTGATTAAAAATACAACATTCTTCTTTTTTTGTTGAGGAGAAGTTCTACAAGAAATGAAAATTTTAGCTTATTCAATTTTTTGAAAAATGTTTTCGTTCGGATTTTCCAAGAAATTGAATTCCATGAAGCAAAAATTTAAATTAAGTTTCCAAAATATGTTATATTCCTTAAATGTTTATATTTTTCAAAGGATCGAACACAATGGGGCAATATTTAATCTTCACAATATTTTATAAATATTTTTAAATGTTTGCATTTTCCAAAAGATTGAATACGAAGGGGGTGTGGAGGTGCATGTGAGTCTAACAACATTACCAAACTGCTTCCCCTTCCCACCTAGTTTTGTGAATGGATGCTTCCGTAATCCAGTGTACCCCCCATGCTTTGAAATTTAACACAGACCCCAGAGGTGCCCAGTGGAAGTACTTATTCATTTATTTTATGATTTTTGCATCATTTCTCCCAGAATCTACGTATTCATGCTGGTGTAAGTTTATGTAGCATCCTAACATTTTGGTAAACTTCGGAGCATTTTAGCCTGGGCTTTCTGGAAAATAAATTATTGCAGCAGAATAGCAATAGCAAATTAATCATATCGTTGCGAGTGTAAGTTTATGTAGCATCCTAACATTTTGGTAAATTGAGAAGCATTTTGAGCCTAAGCTTTCTGGAAAGTAAAGGATTGCAACAGAATAGCAATAGCAACTGAATCATATCGTTGCAAGTTTTTGCTGACGTTTCTTTTGGCCATTCATTTTACAATAATTACCAAGAAAAATGAGTCCTATATTTGAACAGGGCATAGCAAAAGGCAAATGAAATTTACAAATTTACAAAATGAATTTGCATTGTAGAAAAGTGAAAAATTATGTTTTTTGGGCATAGCATATAATATTAGCTGCCGCAGCTCCTGTCAGTTAGGTCATGTCTGACCTTCAGTGACCTCTCATGACCTCTGGTGATCTTTGGTAAACCTGGATGTCATTTCTGTCTGTCCTGTGCAAGACTTATATGAGTCCTGTAATGTCCTTTATACCACCAAGTGCATAACAGTCTGTTACCAATTCATGTTGTGTGTGTCATGGACATTTTGTAGTTGTGTTTGTTCAAGTTCGGTACCGTTACCATATATGCCCATTTTCAGCTATAGAATCCTTGCAAAAAGATGCTGTTTAGGAATAATTGTGGATTTCTGCTCTTTGGTGAAAGATTTATTCTACTAACGTCAGCTAATAGAACATATAACAAATATGAATATACTGCTATGTGTAAAGATGGGGAATAAATGCTGATTCCCCCTTTTCGGTCCTCATTTTGTTTGTAATGTTAGCTAATGCAAGAATTTGGAACATGCAATTATACTAATAGTAATTTTTTCAAATTGGCGAACATGGCTCTTTTTGTTTTGTATAACTAACTTGGCACCTCTGCAAAATACCCGTATGTTAAAGCCCTTTCCAGCTTCCTAAACCCTTTTGTGAAAACTTATCCCCAAAATGCAAAACTAAAGAACTATAACTCAATTTTGTAATTACGCAAACCTTATATTCCTAAGATGTTATTTCTACCCTCTCAATACCCACATTACTGACTCATATGCTTATTTCAATACCTGATCAGCTATCCATTCCGAAAAAAATATATAGCTTAATATTTATTTTTGTTAGAGATGCACATGTAGTTACAAAATAATATGCACAGTTAGTAAACAATGCCTGTTTGTAGTTGAGAATGCTCCCAAAGCACATAACTTGCATGATTGCACTAACCTGACCTGAAATTTGCATGTCTTTTAGTTTGAAACCAAAGCAACATTTTGGTACATGTCCATGCCATTAGGTGTATATATATTGTTTTCAACTGTGTATAGTTGTTTGAACTATATTTAAAATCTCTTTTAATGAATTTTAATGGTAAAAATGTTTATGGTAATTAATAGTTGGGGGACAGCGGGAGACCAGAAGGGTTTGTGTTAGGTACACAGCAGATGGCCTATCGGTGTAGTGCATGCACTACAAATCTGATGATCATGGGCTCGAATCGAAGCAAAAAGGCTTTTTCCACTAGCAGTCGGCAAGTGTTATATTAAGTAATATCTTTCCTGCTCTATGATTAGTTGTTCGAAGGTAGTTGTGTCTGTTTCAACGAACTTTTGGAAATTTGAATATGAGGGGGTCGGGTAAAAAAACGAAGATTCATCACTTTCTTCTGCCATAACTCTGATTTGGAGGTTATACAAGTGAAACTTTGTTGTGTTACTTATCGAAGGAGAAATTTGTGATTGATCTCATGGAATCTCGACTTCTTGCAAGGGTGTCAAATTTCAGCAGAATAAATTTTGGTAGCTGGTTTAAATTTTGAGGTACCTGTTTTATTCCAATCCATAACTTCTTGGTATGATACTAAACAAAATAATGCTGGATGCAGAATACTGATTTGAGAGAGTGAGTGCTTTCCATTGGTAGTCCTAGTTATATGCCATACTATTTGTGATTGTGGTGAAAAATATTATCCTTCGTCTCCAATAAACCACACAATCAGTGTACCACATTTTGTGGGTTTTATTCCTCAGATTTTTTTCATCTGCAATCGGTTTGCATTCTCTCTGAGTAGTATAGGACCCTCAATTCAATGCAGCTTGTAAACAACTACATCTCCAGTTATACAGGGAACTAAAGCAGTACACATTCCTTTGCCATCATGCAATTGGTTCAAAAGTTGAAGGAAACTACTTACTTGCATGCTACAAGCTCCTTAGGCAGATAGTAATGGGGTTGCCAGTATATTTAAAACAAAAACAGGAAGTGAGGGGGTGGGTCGATATGATGGGACAGTTCAATTAATGGAGAACCATCCATTTTCATCAATAATGTTCATCGAAAACTTCATTTACACTGGTAATACTGCTTCCTATTCACTGGTGATTTTGGCAGACATTTCAGATCAGGCGATGACAACATGACAATTGCAAATTGTTGTCAAAATTGTTCACAAAATATTGATATTTCCCACAAGTTATTTAGTGGGTTTTCAATATATTAACACCTATTTTACCCATTTCAATCACTTTTCTATTCTATCTTTTATGTGTTATATTTAATAAATATTTCAAATGCATAATTTATAAAAAAGTATATATTCAAATTTGTTTTCTCTGGAGCTCACTGCACCTACTAAATGAAAGCTATTCTGGAATGAGCTTGGCAAATACTTCTCTCATATGATATGGACCTGCATAATTATATTTTGGAATGTCAATGTTGCTTGATATGATTAGATATGATATAATTAGATATCTCATTCATCAGGCAGTGTCCCACATCGGGCGCCAATTTTTGAAATTTAACATAATAGACATTTGAGACAGTTGAAAATGTCAATTATGGCTGATATATATGCCCAATAATGTTTCCCTGACAAAAATGAAGACACATCAGTTGGTAAATATGTCTGCCTTCCAGCCTGTTCCTTTTGTTACCATTTAATGTTTTTCCTCCAAGCAATCTCACATTTGACTGATGAAGCATGCCCCATGAA
The DNA here is from genome assembly GCA_027564615.1 of Psolus chitonoides. Lineage (NCBI taxonomy): Eukaryota > Metazoa > Echinodermata > Holothuroidea > Dendrochirotida > Psolidae > Psolus > Psolus chitonoides. The sequence goes on along the minus strand of JAODUJ010813998.1, from coordinate 2,152 downwards.
ATGGTTTGGGACCACAAAAAGTGATGCATACTTTTTGTTTGTGACATTGAATTTGATCTATCATTGCATAGGGTTTAGTTGTCCTATTCATTTCCATAAAATCTTGAATGCATTTTGTATAAGTGTAATCAGTATATATCTTTATCTTTTTTATGTTTTTTCTTCTCATTATATAAAAAAATCTTGATTTGAGTTCTTTTTCTTTCCCTCTTATTTAATCCATCCCCTCTCTTTTTGTCTCTTCCCCCTTCTCTCTTCCTTCTTTCTCAAACCCCCCAAATCTGTTCTCCTCGACCCTCAACTTCAATTTTCTCTCAAAATTAATTTCCTCTTCCATGTGCACCCTATCTCCACTGATCATACACAATCCAACCTGCCTCCCATCTGACCCTCCCCTGCCTGCCCCACCACTTCAAATCGGTCCCCACTCTCCCTTTAATAGACACAAGATGGCAGCTCCCTTGTGGCTGTGGGCAATACTGGCGAGATGCAGGTTCGTGCTAAAAAGTTCTTTTCAATTCTTGCATGGATTTTGCCACCCAGCTATTTCACCCAGAAATTGACATTTTTCTGCTCATTTCCTGCGTTTTTCACCTCACACACTAACCTCACCCTATTATTGCTGCCTCATGTACCCAACTATTGCTCATGTAGAGAATTAGAGACAATAGCATTGGGATTTGGGTAAGAGTTTTTAACACTTATTAGTTAGTGGGATTCTTTTATGCAGCTATTAACTTGGATATTTATATCCTAGAATTTTATGTAGAAGGTAATAGCATACAGGTATAATTTTAGTTTGCTTAATCAATATATTCTTCTCTTTTTTTTGGTTTCACAATGTTTTTCATTCAACACTGTTTAAACCTTTTTCCCCCAATTGTTTCCTCCATCCAACCATTTTGCATTTGAAGTTATTGAAGGTAATTTGGCCATTTTATTTTCAATATCCAATATGTGGCAAACCTTGACGGAAGAAGTTATACGTTTTCATCCCCATTGCAAACATATATCTGTATATCATTCCCACATAAACGGCAGTGTCTATATACATAACATCTCATATCATGCTCAATCCGTCATGTTAACGTACTGCTTTTCTCAATGTTAGTCTTGTCAGTAATAGGCAGTGTTATTGGGAGATTACCTCTTGTTATCTTCCCTAAAAAATGAAATCAAATTCAGCGACTTTGCACCCTGCCGGGCGCCAATTTTTCATTTGTATTTGTTTACCATCCCATCTACAAGTGACAGTCTATGTAACATGTTAGATATACTTTACACTGTAACAGTGTGTATTATTTTGCTTGAATAATAATTATTTATCACTGTTTTAAATATCTATAAAGTATCCTCATTGGACGAATTTCAAATCAGGCTGAGCACATTTGTCCCATGCTGGGTGCCAATTTTTTCTGTTGCCAGTTCCCAGTTATTAGTCAGGGTAACATTCACAGTTAGTGGTCACACTGTATGGTGTGTTTCCATTCGAAAACCTAACAGCTTACAAGGAGATTCCTGTTTTCCCTATGGGACAAGTGTGAAATAAGATTGAGCATCTATGTTTTTAAATTGTTACAAAGTATCCTGTTTGGGACAAATTTCAAAGTAGGTTGAGCACTTTGTCCCACATTGGGTGCCAATTTGTCAGTTCTCTTTGTTAACCTTCCAAATTACAGGGTATCATTTGCAGTTAGTGGTCACAATAAAAAAGTGTTTCATACGAAAAATGAACAGGTCACAAATTGAGTTGAAATGAGGTTGAACATCTTTGACCCCACACCGGGCAGCAATTTTCTATTGTCCTAGTTAGCTTTTTCAACTGCAATTAACAGTCAATGTAGGCATGTCGAAAGCTGTCAAAATATAAAATGGTGTTCTACTCAAGTAATGAATGTCCCAGCATCACACTAATTCGAAATCAGTGGGCTCTGTTTTTTCTGTTTTTTTACAAGAACATAATCTCATCTCCAAAGATTTTAAGTGCCACTTATTTTTAACAAGAGCATATTCTCCTCTGCAAATTTCCATTATGTAATACATATCCTTGCATACTGGGATATATAATCAACAGGAGTAATTTACATAGAACTGTTAATTGGGATAATATAGGTAATTTTATATCTAATTTGGAGACTGAACCTTCGCATTT
>JAODUJ010813776.1:0-13151 GCA_027564615.1 Psolus chitonoides | reverse complement strand
CCATGTTGGTGAGAAGAATGGGTTCTCCGAAATATAGTTCAATATTTGCATGGATAACTCTTCAAAACCAAGAACATCTTCTTGACACGCCCCATTCCTTTTAGAGGAATTTTTATTTATGATCATCATTACCAATAGACAGATGGAACATTAATCCTTTGACCCACGGCTGTCATTAAGCAGAGTGGAATTTGCGCAACAATTACCAAGAGCAGGCTTAAGTCCGCCCCTTTTGTTCGCTACAGCCTGCTGGCGTCACGCCCCAGTGCCCCTGTTCGAAATTCGCGGCTCCTACTGAATTTCGAGCTATGCGTGGCCAGAGGAAGAGGTAGGGTCACATGCGACCCAGGCAATGTCTAAAGGGTTATATACTGATCCGTCGTGGCATCCCGATTAAGCCACTTCTATCCTCTATTTTGCGCTTGTCTTAAAGTCCAAATCATATTATTAGATCATGTGATGTCTTTGATATTATCAGAAAATCTAGTTTCCTGCCTGACTCTTCTACCTTCCTGGGTTTTCTTTTTTTTCCAGTTCAGTATTTCTTGCCATGTGTCCTGTGTAGTTCAATTTACTTTTACCAATTTCAATGAGGGGGGGGGGGGATCTTGCTGTTTTTCCAATTTTGTGCAAACTACTAATTCATTTGACTTTCTTCGGTTCTTTATATCGTGGTGATAACACCATAATTCAAATGATAAAATTATCTTCCTATTCTTTCTAGTCACCACCCAGCACTCTGTTCAGTGGGATAGCCAGAGGGGGATACCATTCGAAAGCAGGGGAACCCACGGAATACTTTGGGTTGGTGAAATCACTGATAGTGACTCTCCTGCCACATATCCTATAATCGTTAACAGGAACATCAGCGTCCATGCCGACTCAATAGACGTAGACTGGAACTCGGGAGAAACCGTCACGTACAGAATCAACGATGACCTCATCCGTATTAATCTGCAGTACAATTCGATGTGCGTTGGAAAGAACCCCGTCGGGAAAGACTTTGATGACGTCGCTGGCGATCCCTTACATTTCATGAGCTATCGTGGACACTTCGATTGGGGTTGTGGAGTCATCAGGGGCGACCAAGGATACTGTAAGAGATTGAATGAGTATCGTCGTGAAATCGACGAAGCAGCTGGGAACGTATGTGTTGTCGTGGAAACATCAAAATCTAAGAGATGTTCAGCTACGATGATAATCGAAGACGTCACTGGAGTGTTTCGTGAATCCTTCCCATTCTTGCCGGACTCTTTCCCAACTACGAGCATCGAGGCCGAATGGGTTACCAGACAACATGAGGCAGGTATCATGTTCCCGTGTCTCAATTAGCCTAACTGGTCACCAGGTGAACTCATTATGTCGATTCATAATCATAGCTGAGGGTTATTGACAATAGCAGGTAGTTCTCGTGCCATATTCAATGGTTGTCACACCTAAAATTACACTCATTCCAATTAATATGACATTTCTGTTGAGAATGTTTAGCAGGCTTCTCACTTCTGGAACGTCAACCGGACCAAAGTATTACATATGTCGTATCTCCTTGTTGTAACTATTGATGATGAGGTAAAATGATGCCTTTATGTACTTTGATATATCGAATTACCTTTGAATAAAAAAAATCGTGTAACGCAAAAGAACTAAGCCGTAATGTTTTAGTGAAAAATCCCATTCTAATTAAACCTTTTCATTTCCTTAGCTGTGGATCACTAATAGCTTGGCCAGTTTGTAGTCCTATTTTCAAAACGGAACAAATATTGGGGGGGGGGGGGGGGGAACTGATGGACAAGGGGGCGACAAATTGCCAGCATCAGAGAAATACTATTCGTCTTATTAAGGACGCCACTGCTACTGCCACTCTTCCAACGTTGTCTCATCGTGGGTCGGCGTTTTCCCTCTGTCTTCTCTATTGTTAAGTCCACGGTCAGTGCTCCTCTGAACTTCGGGGCGCTGTTCCTCCACTGCTTCAGATGACCCGCACTGCACGTTCATCTTCGCCTGGTCACCCTTTTCGGTTGCGTATCTCTCACCACCGCACGGAAACCTATGCTTGTTCTTTCTTTCCTCGCACTTTGCGTGCCTGAAATATACTCCCCCAGCATTCAATCTTCAGCTTTTTAAATCTAGGATTAATGGGCTGAACCATTCTTCTTCCAACTAGCTCTTTGTGCATGAGGGTTGTCTCCCTTTTGTGCGGCAGCTAAGGGTTCGCCATTACCCATGTCCCTTTGTTAAAAAAAACCCGATCTTTAGCATGAAATTAACATTACATGGAAGGCCCGGGTCACGTGTCCGGTTCCCGTTAGTTAATACGTTATTGGAGAAGCTCTTGAAAGCTCTACAAAATGAATATTTTGAATGTATGAAGTGCTTTGAAACCGAACGTCAAACATACCACCCACGGAAAAAGCCAGGGTCCCACTTAATGTCCCCTATTGAGAGGTGGTGATGGTGTAGTGGTTACAGCACTCGCCTCACATGCTGAAGGTTCCGGGTTCGAGCCCCGGCTTGGTTACGGATCATGAAGCCATCTCTCTGTCCACCCAGCAGTAAATGGGAACCTAGTGTAACAACTAGGGTATTTAGGGGCGGCGAGGAGAGGAGTAGCCGTCCGCCTCAATATGCCGTTGGCCGAAAACGATGTTGTGACGGACATCGACCCTATCGAACATTGGAATGGATCGGACGGGGACTTATCCTTATCCTTATTGAGGTCTAGAAAATAGGCATGTGTTGGGGTCCAGTCCCAGGAAGATCTGGGAATTGGGAGATTTTATCTGCACGGAATACACTGAACGTTCGACCTGTAGTGTCAGCGACGTTTGCTAGAGGCCCGCTTAAAAGCTCCTTGAGGGGTGTTCAGTGAGTAGGCACTAGTAATGGTCTTCCAGGAAAGCTTTGGAAGTTCTACGAAAATAGGCATGAGAGCTATACGTCACTTTACTACCCCCCCCCCCCTCTCCGCCTCTTTCCGGTGGTGGGAGAATGACAGTATTGACAGGATTTTAAAGTGATATTTACGCGACTAAATATCTTAATCTTGTTATTAGAATGTTTGGAAGACGCATGTGTTACTATGCAAGATCACACAAATGCACTAAAATCAATTACGGTACTTCATATGTTCGTGTGTAAAATATTTCTGCGTGGGCAATTTTTTGTTTTGGGAGGGGGGGGGGAGGGGGAACTAAGAGGTTTTGTGATCACTTGCTTATTCGAAGTAGGCGACACAGTTTTAGTCTGGTATATCCATTAATTCATTGTTTGACTGCTTGTTTCATTCTGCCACATCTAGCTAGCTAACCAAACAGACAACATTGCTTTGCTAACTTAGTGCACTGTTACTGTCTTCCTTCCTTCCGGTAGAGCATGGAATCTTCCTCAGAAAGTTCAAGGAACAGAAATCTAAAATGACCTAAATCAACAAATAATTTTAGGCTACAGATTGGACGAGAAAAATCCACAATAATCTTGCTGAAAAACTTCTTTAAAATGTGTCTGATTCTTAATTCTAGTCTATTCACTGATTTCAAAATCACAGTGTCGGCCGCCCTAATTTATTACAATTCTGCCGTGACAGAATGCTCCCAAGCTGAGCTGCTGATTGGTAATCAAACCACAAGGTAATTCATCTCAATGAGACGTTCTCACTATTTATCTTGATGCTGTCAGTTTAGAATGGAATTCGGCTCCTTCCTACCTCAAACTAGGATGCCGAAGATGCGCTGAGAAATACTATATTAACCCATTACCAACCACTTTTTTCCAGAGGGTTCTATAATTTTTCCAGAGTCACAGAAGTCATCAGAAACTGTTTTATTAGAGAGAGAAGGGCAAACTATGGCATTCCTATTTTTTTCAGCCCGATTTAGGGGCAAAAAGGTAGGCCAAGCCTATTTTAGCCAAACTGCGACCTATCTTCCAAGCGTAAAATTTCACCTACAATTTATGTTTAGAGGCCTAAAAATTGTTCCAGGATTGTTCCAGGATGTTCCCTAAAAGTCCTAGAACTCATTATCAATCTTAAATTACCATTATCTAGGTTGTAAATAATTATTTTAATTCAATTTACCTACTGATAGCTCCCATTGACTTGGTGTGTAATCCAAAATGGCGCCGATCCGATCTGGGCATTTCGCAATAATTGCTCGTAACTTTCTCTATGATGGCACTATACCCCCACAAAAATACCAGGAAGCGAGAAATGTTCTTGGGCATATTTTGAGCCACAAATCAGAGGCCTAGGGTATTACCTTTGGAAATTATGAATTTCCAAACACCCCCTCGAAAATTGTGTCAAAATGGCGACAAATCGGGCTTTTTTCGACTTATTTTTCTAATAACTTCCTAACCCCGAAAGGTATATATCTGTAACTCTGGATATCGATGCAGGGTACATTGGGGAACGTTAGAACAAGTTACAGGGCGATTATATCTTTTTTTGAAGGCTCGGGAATTTTCTGTAAAATGAGGTCACTGAAGCGTGAAATTCAAGGTCAAGTCAAGGTCACCACATTTTCGTTGAAAATGTTGATCACCATAGACCCCCATCAAATTATTTTTAAATATTAGCCCATCTCTTAAAGCATTGAGTAAGGGCAGTCAAACAATTACATGACATTAGTACCAGTGCAGGTTTCAGTGTTTGAAACCTGCTGACTTCCATGTTCAAAATATATCCAACCCTAAAAAGTGCCACCAATATAAGTTTGAACAAAATCGGACATAGCCCACAGTTGTCGACTAGATATTCACATTTGAAGAAATTGCTTCTAAGCCCAGCCCATCATGAATGTTAATGAGATTGGCACCCAAACCAATAGGGATTATCTACTTACCATGGACAATCTATGTGCCAGTCATGACCGCATATATTATTGGGCCCTCGGGAGTAATCAAAAACTAAAAAAAACTAATTCTTTAGAGTTACAATTGACATGAGTGTCAAAACATATTGTGTTACTTTTAAGGAATTCAGTGATTTATGTCGGCATTGAATATTGATTCTGCGGAGGATTAATTTTTTAGCAGTATAATCTCTCATTCCAGCCTTAATTAATAGGAGACATTCATTGGACGCCAAAATGGAGAACATGTAAATTTCTCTATCAGTTTTTCCTCTGAAATGTAACCAAAAGTTCTTAACATTTCGGGAAAATATTTTTTTTCTATCGTACCTGTTTAAAATTCCACAGTATAACAAAAATCAAGAACAGGCAATAATCATTTGTAAATGCATGGTAAAATGGTTTGAGAATCAGCCTTCCAGCAGGAAGTCCGGTGCATGGTCGAACTATTGTGTAGACCTGCGGTCGGCAACTATTGTTACACATGACCCAATGAAAATACCAGGCAGCAGGCCACGCCCCAAGGGGTTATACCGCCCCCCCCCCCCCCCCCCCGATATTAGCGCGTAGTATCGCTTGTTATCGGACGGGGCATGTCCGATGTTTGGGTTATAAGCAACCAACAGAACCAGCGCGAATAACACCACATGACAAGGCATCTAGATGCAGGATAAAACAAGCTAATGCGGACATTTTGGGTTATCATATTCGATCTTTGGATTTTAACATCACATCCAGCACAAATTAAACCAGAAAACATGAGAACACACGAGGAATAGCACAGAACGCGCGCCAAAAACTGTTGGTAAGTTGACGTGTATAACGTTGGAGTTGTAAATCGCACAATCCGGAAAATCCGGGGACTGTTTCACGACCCAAACTTTGGGTCGTGACCCAACAGTTGCCGACCGTCGGTGTAGACAATATTTAACCATGACGTCATTAAATTATCGCATATTTTTGCTAATTTAGCTAATATTTAGATTTAGATATTGCAGGATCCGTGAAATGTTTACAGCTAATGATATATAATTTTCTTTACAGCATTACACATGTTTATTTTTATTCATTTCGCATTCATTTTACACTTTTATTCTAATCAGTGAATCGTAGCTTGCGCGTTGTGAGTCGAGACTCGACAACCAGTTGGCTCTATGGCCTAACTGAAATGGCGTTCAATTCGCAGATAACGTGAGAGGTCCAGCCGTCTCGATTCCCGTGGAGCCAAGTTGCTTTTCACTGGATCCGAAATTCCATACTCACGGACAATTGTCCACTCTCTAATATAATTTTTACTTTTAAGTGGACTATCCTAGAAACGAATAATATCGAATTGCTATAATATTTATACGGGCAAATGGGTGTATCCATTTATTCGTTATTACAATATATATTTGGTGCAGGATTCCATTTATCAACTGTATTCATCAAGTGTGATCGTTATTGTAGCTGCGTTTATATGGAATAAAACATTCTAATTGGTCGCCTTTTTCTGTTTGCGCTTTCATTGATATGTGGATATCATATATATTGTTTTATTCCTTGTTGACGAAATCCCAAGGAATCTAGGTAATATTGCTGACGTGTTTGGGCGGTGTGTGACGCTTCGCTTGCAAACATGATAAGTCATCCGTGCTTGATCCGTGAGTTCTTATTTTGAATGTACCGGTAGGCTCCACATAATGAGTAGCATACATGAATCATATTTGTCGAGAGAGGTCATTGGTCATCTGAGGTCAACAGAGGTTAAACAATGGAAAACCTCCTAAAGTCGACCATCTAGTAGAGGACCGATGCAGTGAGGTCCCGCCACCAAATCACGGGGACAAAGCAGAGCCTCTTTTAATGAATGTTCACTGGGTACCAATTCGTCTCTTGGGCAGTGGGGACCCCCTCGCCCACATGCAAAAAAGTTGACCTGTCATGTATAGATAGGTATGCAGCTGTTGTGTTTGGTTGACAACGGGAAACAATGCCGTCTGCTACACATAATTTATCCTCATTGAAAATATAAACAAGAGATTGTATTGGGGAAAATTGAACCGGCTGTTATTGAAATAATAATACTGAAACCATGAATTACTGAGCATGCGCTTACAGTTCCCGTGGATTCATAGAAACTGAAAACTTAAATCCTACTTACTCAGTAACAACAATGAGTTTATTTACTCGTCACTGTGCCCTCTAATGATTCAAGTATTGAGGAGGCCAGGAAGTCACAATTCCACCTTCTCGTCCACCGGATTTTGGCTGACGTCACAGAAATTCGTTCTGTACTGTTCGATCAAATTCAATAATCGATATGCATACTATTATGTGTGCCTATATTGTGTATTAATCCGCTATTCCGAAAAAGGCTAGTAGCCTATATTAGAGGCGGTATGGCAAAAACCAGGACTACTAATGTAAGTAACACTGTGCAAGGTTTGAGTAGCGTCAACAGTAGTGGGGTTCAAATGCCATACAGTTTGTTGCGTAATCTTTCATATTGGATTCACATATCGTTAGGTGTATATGACCGAGGTCGTCCGGAGTTAAATCGATCGATCGATCACAACCGATAACGGATGGTGTTTTTTTTAATTCATTCGAATTAATTTCAATCGAGCTTCATGTGAGCACATTACATCCTAATTTTGAATCAAGATTCCCCTATTTTTATTAATATTCAAACGTTGTTTTCCGTGGAAATGTGTGTCGATTACAATACTTCGTTCCATCGTGAACAAATCACAGGTTACATATATTGTTTTGCAGCATACTTTTCTAATACGTGACGTGCCGACGCGGCCTCTTTAAAATGGTTCAAAATTAATTTTTGCAAGACAAAGACCTTGGTACCCAGTGACCTCAAATCAGTTCACTGCGTCTTTTCCACTGCATACCAACTTCGGTACCGGTCCACTGAATAAAAGAGGCCCTGGGACAAAGGTTTGAAAGTGTTTTTGGCAGAGTATATGCCTGCTGAACAAATTTAGCTAGGGCTGCCCTCTTCAAGTTCTTGGCATGTTTTATGTGTCAAACATGAGTTAAAAGTTAGAAATAGCCCTAATCCTTATGAAAAGTAGGCCCATACCACATTACTCGTGTCATAAGGAATCTAAAAATGTATAGTTTGCCCCGTCTTGGAACTGTATAGGCGTAGGAATCGGTGGCACCAGGGGTGCGATCTCCCTTCTTCCAGGTCCAAACCTGCGGGTGAGCCCCTACCAAATTGAGTCTGAACATTTCCGTAAAACTTCATCGTACCTATAATAAAAATGACATGAAAGTGATGGAAAAAGGTTACTTTCTCAGAATATGTAAATAATTACATATTATATTATGTAATATGTAAAGAAATTTGGATATAAAAGGGCGATAACATGTCATTTTTAGGAAGGCACGGCGTCAAATTTGTTTCCGAGTTTAGATTATTCCGCATACCTAGTGAAGCACCGTGTGTAGGCTAATAGCCCTATAGACAGACCACCTTGATTTTATGCGGATAGGTTTGATTCATCCGTAATTCGACGTAGGTAAACATTGTCCATTCGTATTGAATTCCTTATCAAAATATAGTTAAGGCTTTTATCTTTCTAATTCCGTTTGAACTAACATAGTCCGTTGTAGGGTGATCAAGTTAGCGGAGAATGAATAGTGGATAACGGGACTAATTCACTTGAGGTTACACAGTAATTTGGCTGAATATGCTTTCAGGTTTTGATAAAAACAAGAGCCCAATGGGCATTATGGTTTCTTGCTGAATGGAATGGAACTGTAAAGAGCATACCAACAAAATATGAGCTGAATTGAAGTTTGCCTATGGTGGTTACAGGGTTTTCAGTGATTGACCTTTGTTGACCGCAAATGACTGTTGACCTCCATTGGAAACAGGAAACATGTACTAACCATGACAAACACACACACACACACCAAGTATGAACTCAATTGAAGTTTCCCTATCAAATTATGGTGGTTACAAGGTTGTCAGTGATTGACCTCTGTTGGCCTCAATTGGCCCCTGACCACCTCCAAATGACCTTCGAAATATTCAGCACCAAATCGTGATTACACCTACCAAGTTTGGATACAATCCAACGTACGGTTACAAAGTTATTCTGAATCAAAGAATTTCTCCTTTGACCGCATAACCTGATTAACATTCATTGACGTCAGCAACAAAAACAATGGGGCACACATTCGCACCATGATACATCTGTACACCAAGTATGACAATTATCCATCAGTCCCTTATTGAGTTATCACGTACCCAAGGTGAAAGCGTCACACACACACACACGCACACACCAGTGCTGGATTCGAATCCACCCCATCCGAGTCCTCATGTTTGAGTCCAAGTCCCTGGAGTCCGAGTCTGAGTACCTGTGTCCGAGTCGAGTTCTCGAGTCCCTCTGTAAATTTTGCCTCTTCCCTTCCAGGAGTGATATGACCAGAACTTAACGGATACCCAAAACGCACGGTAACTCCAACATTCTTCTATTTACTGTATATTGTTTGTTTGATTTTGTCAGATTGGTATCCGTGGTCACGGTGTGTGGACTGTGGAGTAGCGACATCGCAAGTGATTGCAAAAATGAAATACGTTCTTTCGGTAGGATTATCGTGATGATTCAGGTCGACCCAAACATTTTTTTGTATAATTATTTGACAGAGAAAAGGCGGAAATTTGGCCTGGTCTCGTACCCGGTCTCGGGCCCAGTCCTAAGGGCCGAGTCCACAACATCGTGACTCGAGACCGGTCTCGAGACCGGTCTCAAGTCATCCAGCACTGGCGCACACACACACACACATACACACACACATACATAGATCAAGTCGACTACATAGGTTCTTTTGCTTACATCAAGGAACCAACACAAAAAAGTAGTTGATACTATGTCACGCGTCGGGTATTGATTGCCAATACCTTACCAGGGGGGATAAATAATTGCACCGCACAGCGGTACATATGACCAGAACCGAGACAGGCCAGGCCACCATGACTCATACAGTTGAGTAACTAGGTGAAACAGTGCAAAACATTATTTGTGAAAATTGAAGTGGCAACGCGAGTAGCAACGCTGGATACTATGGCAACCTCTGTTTGGATCAGCGGTTCATAATTTATTTTATGAGGTCAGGGGGAATATTATTTGTGTGGAATATTTTTTTAAGGGCAAATTAAGATGAGAATTTTACTACAATAAATGATCTCTGGCAATACCATTGCAGATTGAAATCCCGAGGGATTTGCGTGTGCGTCTATAAACCATGGGCGTAGGAACCGTGGGGGCAGTGGAGCGCTACCCCCGCAGGTCTAAACCTGTGTTGGTGGAGCCTCCACAGGTTTGGAGGGTGATAATGTACTGGTTACAAAATTTAATAATATTGAGTGGTTATAATACATGCAAAATTGCAAAATGATTGCACCATTTTGCATCTTAATAGTTTGATCTGCAACAAAAATCGCGCGCTTCGCTCGCATTAGTATCAATTCTACATTTAGTGATGTCAATTGTGCCAAATGTGCGGTTTAAAACTTGAAAATCATACATGACAAGCAAAAGTGTTTGCACTTGGCGCGCTTTAGAATTTCAGCTACATACCCCTCACCTCATCGAAAGGAAATTCCGCCCCTCTACTCAGGTTCGAACACTTTCCTACGCCTATGCTATAAACACTTTCCTAACAAAGATTAAAGCGGTTTCATTTTATATTTGCCCTAGAGTAGGCTACAGTGCATATGTACTGTCCAAAATGTAGTTTCCTTTAGTTGCTCATGGGACGCATATGGTAATGATAATGAACTACACTTATATAGCGCTTTATACAACCCGAATGGTCGTTTCAAAGCGCTTATTATTACCCTGGTCATCGATAACTTGTCAACCCCGCACAATGTGCGCAGCCCAATCTGTTCGATCCCGACTTACGTCACAGAAGCGTGGCCCCTGGGTTACCTCGCAGGTCCCCAATTACCACCTGGGTGGAGAGCGGCAATGGAAGTAAAGTGCCTTGCCGAAGTACACAACGGAAAAGCTGATTAGTCGGTCCTGTGAGGATTCGAAATCACAACCTTTCGATCGGTGGTCCGTAGCTCTACCGATTGAGCTAATCCTCCTTCATAATAAGGCCATGGATGAACACCATTTAGGTGGTGGAAGTCCGCAATTCCCCATGAGCATAGTCAATAAAACATTTGGTCAGGAGGTGTAAATAAATCCTGTGATGGATATTACGGAAATACAGTGTCAACAATGAATGTCATTCGATTTCTATGCCCCATGAACGACTATTACTCAACAGAGCAATATGATACAGAGTAGAAACAAGTTTCATGGAAACCCAAGTATCTTTCGAAATTTGACCCTCAAATGAACGCCGATGACCTCCAAATGACCATCACAATTTGTGGCACCAAATGTTGACAACATCTACCATGTTTCGAACAAATCCAACAATCTTCGGAAATTTGACCTCAAATGATCCCTGATGACCTCCACAATTTTGGGCACCAAATGTTGACTACATCTACCAAGTTTCATTTACATCCAACAAGCTTTGGAAATTTGACCTTACATGAGCCCTGATGACCTCCAAATGACCTTCACATTTTCGCTACACCTACTGAGTTTGGATACAATCCAACCAATATGGTTACATACTTATTTTAAATCAACGATTTAGACCTCAAAATGACCTTCACATTTTTCAGCATATCTACTAGGTTGGGATACAGTCCAATTTTCGGTCACAAAGTTATTTCAAATCAAAGATTTTGACCTCAAATGACCACTGATGACCTGTCCAATTGACCTTCCAATTGTTTGGCACAAAATTGTAATTATATATCTACCAAGTCTATATACAAACCTACTTACAGCTACAAAGTTATCGCAAATTAAAGATTTTGACATTGAATTACCCCCAAATGACCTTCAACATGTTCAGCACCAAATGGTTATCATATCTACCAAGTTTGGATACAATCCAACTTACGGTTACACATAATTCCAAATCAAAGATTTTTCCATTTGACCTCATAACCTAATTAACATTCATTGGGCTCGCCCCAAAAATTATACAGAACACCTTCGCACCACGATACATATGTACACCCAAGTATGGCAATTATCCTTCAGTCCCTTATTGAGTTATAGCGTACCCAAGGTGTGAGCGTCAGATGAGATTTTGCCCTAAAATGACCCCTGATGACCTTCGAATGACCTTCACAATTTTCGGCATTAAATGGCGATTACATTTACCAAGTTTGGTTACAATTTAACTTATTGGTTACAAAGATATCCCAAATCAAATATTTTCACATTTGACCCAATAATCTAATTAACAATAATGAGAGCGGCACCAAAAACTATACTGCAACACCTTCGCACCACGATACATCTATACACCAAGTATGACAATTATCCATCAGTCCGTTATCGAGTTATAGCGTACCCAAGGTGACACGGGGTGAAATGTTTCTAGTTTGGCGACATTGCGGCCCTCCGAAGCCACATTTGTCTCATAGTAGACTCTTCAAGTGTTCTTTTTTAAAGAATTACACACATGTGTACGGCATTAGCTTGGTAAGTAGCGTAGCCTAGGGTGGAACAGCAGGGGGAGCGGTTGCTCCCCCAAATGCTTTTTTTTGGGGCAAAATTTTCCCCCTTTTTTACCGCCAAATTTTAGTAAATGCACTCTGGCCGCCAGGGGCTGGCAACTCTATATGTTCGCTACCCCTGACGCTAAACTCTGGCTAATTCTGGCTACGCCACTGAGCGTGGTGCAGTGGCTGGAGTGTTTCTGTGTTCAAATCTCACTCGCGCCTTGCTTGTTCGTCAAAAATTATGTAGCCTACGGCAGTTGTTGATGATTTTACCAAAAAAACTCTACTGCAGTTGTTGACTGGTTTCTTTGTAGTGGAAAGCAATTGATTAGGAAAATAGGTTCATTGGGTAGGTTCGGCACGGCTGTCCCGCAGAGGTGGTGGAAAGGTTACTGTTATCTTACTCGACATTTAGGAAAGTGGCTGAAGGTCGAGAGGTTCACTCACGTCCGTCGGATGGGGACGTTAAATGTCGGTCACCGGGAGCAGGATGGGATTGTAAAGGTTACACGCCTGCCTCGTTAAGCTCTGAACACTGTTCGAAAGAAGGTGACCTTTCGTCGGCGGGCGGGTGTCCATCCATGATCACCCATAGCTTCATGGTTCCATGGTGAGTCATAGTTGACGTCCTAAACCCTAGAATATGCATCTCAGATATGGGACCCATACATGATATCGGACCAGAATAGGATAGAAAGGATTCAAAGGAA
>JAODUJ010813665.1:0-13152 GCA_027564615.1 Psolus chitonoides | reverse complement strand
TTGTTGTGTGTTTTTGTGTTGTCATCTGTTTTCTCAAGCTTCTGTCTGTAAAGCGCCTAGAGGCTTTTGCATTAGGCACTCTATCAAATCCTTTGTTATTATTATTACTATTAATATTCAACATACCTCTTACAAATCCCCAGGTGTAAAATCCGATCAGTTCGAGAACCTTCCCTGCCCTTCTTCCTACCTGCCCTCCTCCCTACCAAATTTCATCATCATAGCTCTTACGGTTCTAGAGTTATGCCACTTGGTGCTGAAAATCTAATGATATCGAGAACCCATACTCAAATTTTTGTCATTATAGCTCCTATGGTTCGGACAGATGCCACAGTGCTCCTTCAGAACATATTACTTAGGCGAGACCAAGCTGCCAAACTAGACTAACCAATGAGATATACTGTCGTAGTGTTAGTCTCTCAATTACAATATTCAGTAATCTGACCCCAAATGACCCATCTTGATTGAGTAATGATATATGTTCATATTGCATGCCTAAATGCTGAATATATGTACCAAGGTGAATTGGATTTGATGACCTCAAAGGGAGGTTTGGGCTATTACAGAATTCAGCCTTGACCCCCAATTGTAAATCCTTGTTAGCTACAATATCAATGTAAAGTTGATGTTAGCTGGATCAAAAGGAACCACAAACTCTATTTACCTCAAATGGCCTGTGATACCTTTGTAGCATGGCATACTTAACTCTAGTTATTAAGTCTTTAACCCATGGCTGACATTAGGCAGGGAGGAATTTGCATGACAATGGCCGAGGAGGCTCAAGTTCGTCCCTTTTGTTCGCAACAGCCCGGGGTCGTCACGCCACAGTGCCCCTACATCCCGATGCTCCAAATTTGAGGCATCTACTGGCAGTTTCGAGCTATGCGTGGACAGGGGCAGAGTCACATGCGACCCAGACATGATCTTAAAGGGTTAACTGACTAAGGTAATAAAACTGAAAATCTACAACAGAAAGTGTGGCTCTTTTTCATTACACAAAACATATAATATGTGTTAAGTAGAAATAAACCAAAGAATTTAAAAACATTAACGATATGTCAAGCCTCATATGTAACCAAGTCGAGAGCCATTTATGATTGATCAGATTTTGTAGAAATTGGCAATGCTAAGTCTGGTATTTTTTTATACTGAGGTAGTACAAAATAATAAACTAATAACGAGAACAATGGAATATGTAAATGAAGTATTTATGAATGAAAATAAATAATATAAAAGTCTAAATATCACTTGTCAATGCATGCATGCCTACATGCCACCACTGTGTGAAATGTTATATAACACTGGAAAAATCAATCGTTATAAAAATAATTGTTGTGAACATATGTGAAAGCGGTGTCCACCCGTTACGTACAGAATGTCATTGCTTTGAAAAACTGTGGTCACTATCAGTAATCAGCAGAACAATTATGGGTTGTAAGAAGTACAATTCCAAGCATAGAAGTGGACACATGTTACACACACTTCAATGCTGTTCACCATGGAAAGTTTTAATGTCCCTTGATTGCAGTTTTCTGCATGGAGTTGACAATACATACGCAGTTCTTAACAAGAGCACCAATTGTGCAGTAGCTCAAACCATATGACCACAAATGACCGCTAGATGACCGTTTCCTGACACACATTCCTGAACACCCCGAAAGTAGCAAGTGAAATTATGACACACCATCAACACTGTCATTAATTCTGTAAGAGTATAAGCATTTTGAGTGTTTTTATAAAATGACCCGAAATGACCACCAGACAACCATTTACCCAAAATCACCACCACTGATGACCCATCATGCATCCATCATTGTGTCCAAGTTTCATCAACATCTGTCAAAGCATGTATGTATGGCACAACTTTAACCCTCAATGACCACTAGATGACCTTGGACCCCAAATTCCTGAACACTCAGAATGTACTACACAAATCTAATGACAAACCCTCAACATTGCACCATAAAAGCTGTCGGAGAAGAATCATTTTAGCCGTTTCCATAAAAATGACCCTAAATGACCCCCAGATGACCGTTGATTCCTGAACACCCCAAAGGAAGCACTACCCACGTCTAATTATGACGGACCCTCGACATTGCGAAATGAAAACTGTAGGAGAAGGAGCATTTTAGCCGTTTTTATAAAATGACCCCAAAGGCCCCCTAGATGACCGTTTACCCCAAATTCCTGAACACCCCAAATGAAGCACTACCCACGTCTACTTATGATAAACCCTCAACACTGTACTATCAAATATGTAGGAGGAGATGCATTTTGCACGTTTCCATAAAATGACTCCAACTGACCACTAGATGACCATTGACCCAAAATCTCTGACCACAACTGATGACCCATCACCCAATGGTCAATGTGTCCAAGTTCCATCAAGGCATATGCGCTACAGAACAATTTGAACAATTGTGAACAGATACATAGATACATACATACAAAGATACATATAGTGACGGTGGTGGATCACAATAGCTCAACCTTTGGTTTGAGCTAAAAACGTTGGACCAAACAAAATGCAAACATTAGGCATCCGATAAATACGTGTGTGACAGAATGTTTGAAGTCTCTCAATGGCAGTTATGAGATTGTGAAGTTTCTAGACTGCAGTTACTTATGTACTGCACATGGTTATATTGGTATTTAGGTCTACAAGGGAGTGTTATGCAACCATTATTTTTCTGTATGGTTGAACAAAATTGTATTTGTTACAGTGTTGTAAAATTTGAATTCCTAAAGAATTGGAAAATGTTGCTATGTCCCAAAATTGTCAATCTCACCACAATGGACAGAATTATTCTGCTGATCAAATGTCTTATGACATGAACAAGAACACTTTATCCCAACTTTCACATTTTTGAGAAGTGAACCAGTAGCTTCAGTGGGGTGTGTATTGCACCATAAGTGTTTTTTTCTCCATTTGATTAACTCTTTTTTGGGTTGACCAATTTTGGCTTTCCCCTGTTATAGTCATTGGATATGTTAGAGAACCTACTTGGCTATACAAGCATAGTTGTATTACATAGTAATTTTCCCCAATTTGTATAATTATTGTCGGACCTTGTCAGATGTGATGCTGTACAAATATTTTTCGGGCAAGTGCCAAGTCTATGCTAGTTAGTTAAAAATAAATTAATAGAAACAATGTAACGTAATAAACTAATAATGGATTATATATGTGTATATAAATTCTATCATGCCCATCATGTGTACCAAGAAATGTTGTGATCGAGTTTCAAAGTCCCTCTACTGCAAATACTGCTGTATTCTGCATGGTTATCCTTAGGCTATACCAGCCGTCTCCAATATGTGGTTGTACATTTAGATTCTCAGTTCATCGAGGATCCCAACGCGGATATGGTCACTGTGAGAAGAAGGAAAAATCAAATATGGTTAAATTTGTAGATTTTTTAAAGAATTGTGTGGTATCATCTGTAGAGCATTCTATTCTGATCATCTATGATCTAAAGAAACAGGAAAACAAAATATGTCATGATGCAGGCTTTCAAGTGGACCCAGGTGGAAAAGTACTATAAAAAAAATTAAATTGTGAGGAAGTAGGATTTTTGTGGTAAAGTAAGGATTTTTGCATGCTTCAGTAGTTCATCTACATTTTCGTCCAGATTTTTGTGGAGGATTAGATCATCACCAGCTGCAGTCGAGTGCAGCTTGAAAGGCTGCGTGATGATCATTCTGCTCGTCCGTCGTACGTCACCCAAGTATGGTAGCATTTTTGACAATCATTAGCATAGCAAGAACATTCCCAGAAATGTGATACCAGGAACATCTGTTGCTAGATATGTTGAGATCTTGGCATATTAGTAAGGCTGTGTTGTTCAAATGAACAATTTATACATCGCAAAATACACTTCACATGAAGCATCGACAATATGTGTGTTGTCGTTGTTTGAATGTGGGTATGTGATGCCGCTATTTGCATGCTTGGTGTTGTCATGCACTATGGCGAGGCGAGGTCACCCCGGTATGGTATGCGCCGCACCTGGAGGATTACAAAATTCCAAACACGATGTATCCAAGAAGCTGTGTGGACTGGAGCAGGGGTGAATCGTCTCGCTCGAGAACGTTACGTAACATCTCGTGTAGGACTTTCCAACTCGCGATCTTATGATCGAGAGTCTCAGGCTCTACTAATCAGACTTTAGTAATTCGATGCCAATAGTATTTGAAATGTGTTCATTGGCTTGATTTTATTGGAAAATACCACCATATGATATTGTGAATATAAGAAAACAGCAGCAAATAGTGATTTAACTTGTAAACATACCTCTGCTTGTCTAATCCAACTACTTCATACTTCCCACTGTCATTTGCCATCTCCTGCTCCTGAAATGGAAAAAATATTTGGTTATTGATTTGTAGTTAGTGTCATACAGGACCTTCAGCAGCATTTAATAACCTTGTAATAGTAGCTCCCTCGTATAATGGATGTCTGATTTTTTTGTTGACATTACGAGAGATAAGAATAAGAAAGTTAAGAAATATTACGGATGGAAGTCCTCTGAACAGGTGTTGCCGTGAAAATTGCCGTCGTAGAAATATTTTGCTGTTCAAATGACAATAAAATATAGAAAAGGTTACAAGAAATAAGATTGATAGCAGAAATGGTACTGAAAATGTATTTTATCAGATTTTAACATGCCAAATAGGTGAATATTATCACATTGTGTACTTGATTTCCTGTTTGATCCTATGGGTATGCACTGTTAATGAATGAGGTTACTTGACTACCATTCATTAAAGTCCATTTGACCTGTTTTTTCAATGCCATCCATGAGATACAATTTGATCTTTTGCACTATGAAACCCTGTTTCATGGTATATATATGATGCTTTGGAAGAGAAAGCCAAGGGATATCTGATTGTCTATTTGGATTTTGGGTTTATTTGAAGTTTAACTGTCAAAAATGCAATGATGTACACTAAGAAATCTCTGGATGTATCACCATTGTACTAACCATTTGTGACATACCATGGCAGATCGAGTGTTATGTCGGTAAACAATTGAGCTAATTTGATCCATTTGTTTGCTTTCTAAATTATTAAAATTAGGTCATATCAAACTGATGTTGGTACCAAAATGAAGCTAAAAATGGGCCCTTTGGAATAGAAATGGGGACAAAATTGAAATGTTCAACTTACCACTATGTTGGTTTCATCAGTGTTTTGTAATTGTTTTTTATTCACCAACCACCAGGTTCTCAATTGTGCCGAGTTCCCACCAAATCGACCATATCGTTCCACAATTTCAGTTCTATGAAGGACGATGTCTCGGGTCCTGCATCCTGACTTCACAACGTCCCCATGTTTTCCTAACTTTTATGTCATGTACCGGTCAAATTGAAAGTGGTAATAATTGGAGATTATCCATTTAATCAGGCAGGGGAGGGAAGTTGGGCGACAATAGCTGAACAGCGGCTTGATCTAGCTCCTTGTGTTCACTGTAGTCAGGTGTGTCACGATCCATATTTGCAGTTTCAAGCCATGCATGGCCAGGGATATGATCACATGCGACCCAGGCATGGTCCTAATGGTTATTCATTTTTTATTCGATAATAACGGGTTCAGGAAGCCACTCGAGGTTCATCGAGGAACCCTGACCATGTGACCATGGATGAACACTGACAAAGGCTAGCCTTCTCTTCTTGAATAGTGTTCAGAGGGTAAAAAGGGCATGTATGTAACAATACAATCCCATCCTGCTCCCGGGACCGCCATTTAACGTCCCCATCTGATGGACGCGAGTGAAACTTCCCGCTTTTGGCCACTTTCCCCAAAGGCTGAAAGAGGTGGTAGCAACCTGTCCATCACCACTGCCCTGCAGCCGTGCCGAAACATCCATTGAACCTAGACCATCAACAACTACAGAACAGCTTCTGACAAGCCAGGCATGAGGTGCAGGGCAGCACATCTCCGTAAGCGAATGGCATGATTGGATCGACATGGAAACTAGGCAGTGAAATTTGAGCGACAGCCTCTTTTACTCGTTATAGTCCGTGAGCATTATGCTCCGGTGTGTCTGCACTTAGATAGGGCAGTTTCGAGTTGTGTGTGGCCAGAGGAAGGGTAACATGCAACCCAGAAATGCTGCAAAGGGTTAACTCTCACTATCACAATATATTTCAAAATTATCACAGAACGGCTTCATAAGTATATCTGTACAATTATTGCTGTTACAATATACATTAGCAATGAATGTTGACTACCTACCAAGTTTAATGTGAATCCAACAATGATTAATAATTTGACCTAGGACTCAATTCAACAATTCTCAACACCACATCTTTTAGATTTACAAGATTTGCATGGACAACAACACACATGCCATAGTGACGACTAAGTCTCCCTCTGAACCTAGTTCGTGAACAGAGACCGCAACTTCATAAGACATTTTTATGTTGTCTATATATTATTATGTTGTTATTTTTTATATTTTATATTAAGATATTTTTATGTTGTTAACCTTTTGACAACGGCAATCATGTGGTATATATATGCATCAGAGACCGCAACTCCATAAAGACATTTCCATGTTGTCTATATATTATTATGTTGTTATTTTTTATATTTTATATTAAGATATTTTTATGTTGATAACCTTTTGACAACGGCAATCATGTGGTATATATATGCATCAAATTGATATCGAACAGACACTCCCAGTGTTTTATGATCCTCCAAAAGCTGCATGGTTTTGGGAATTAGGTTTTAATAAGCAAAATTGCATGTGGCCCTAACCCTGCAATTGTGAGATTCAATTAAATATACCTTTGATACTAGCTGTCTGTCGCAGATAAACAACGTTGCCTCTTTTTAGGAGAACTAGCCGCCACAGTTATTGTGCAGACCGGTGCATGGTAGAAATACTTTTCTTGGAGTTTTCCTTCCTTCAGCTCGAAGGTGGATAATAAAATAAAATATAGGATACATCATAATTAAGTTAAAACATAAAAATATGCATTCCAATACGTTTTGTTTGGGGACACAACATTATGTGGGGGGGGGCATGAGCCCCAGTGCCACCCCGTAGCTACGCCAATGAAGCCAGGGTGTGGAAACACAATTTTCTTCGCGAAAATTTGTATTTGACGAGATTAACGTGTCATCAAATTTGAATGCGGGTAGGAATACATGACATCGCTCTGATAGGTACCTAACTAATAACTATTGATGGGAATAGATTATCAACAGTAAAACTGTAAAAAAATGAAATCAGAATCTGCATTTTTTCTTTTTGGGTTATGAATTCTCTCAGAGTGTTAGTTGTCTTTATTATTATGCTATATCATCATTACATTCCCTTATGGAAACTTCTCGTATGATTCTCATTAGATCTCGCGAGAATTGTCCGAGAATTCTAAGAAAACGATTCTTGCAATAATTATTTTCGCGAGAATCGTGCTCAATTTCTTGAATTATTCTCGCGAGAAATTTCTCATAACGAGAATTTTTTACAAGGGTTACCATATGGGGAGGGTTTATGCAATGTACATAAATGCCGACTTGAGAACTGTTTGCAATAAACCTATTTTTGGTTCAAATTGCAAGTAATTTAAGGGAGAGGGAGAATCAATTAACACTAGCACAAGGGCTTGAGAACCAATAAATTAAATTGGCTGGAATTTCTTTTCCATTTTGCCCCACGTGCACCATAACATCACCTCAAAAACACCTGCTTCGTTGAAAAAACGATTTTCTCCATCAATGATTTTCATTCTTGGGAGCCAACCTAAGATAAATTAGCGGCAGTTAACGAGTGGCACTTTCCCGGTGAGCCACGAGAAGTGGGAACTTGACCAATGGCGATTCTTGCCCGTGTACCTGTATCGTCAATTTGGCACACATGCCCCCTAGATATCAACCAGAAAGCCACAGGCTTTGTGATTCCTAGGCAAGAAATGTTTTCAATTGAAATACTTCTTGGTAATGTTGTCACATATATTTGTTGTCATCAGTAGTCACTGGTTGTGTGTTACAAAGTTTTCAGTTTTTGACCCCCGTTGACCTCATATGACCTCTGATCTCCTAAATCAACAAGAATAATTTACTCAATATTAGCAATACACATACCTAATACGAGATCCATCCACCGTAGGAAGGCTGAGATAACAAGGTCTCTAGTTTTTAACCCTGTTAACCTCGAAATCAATAGGGATCATCTACCCAGTTTAGAGAATACACATACTAAGATCAAGGTTTTAAGTGTTTGACCCCTGTTGACCTCATATTCAACTTCAAACAAAATCAATGGGGATCATATACTCAATATTGGCAATTATACACATACCGAGTATAAGATCAACCCACGGTAGGACGGCTGAGATAACATGGTTACAAGGTTTTTAGTGTTTGACCCTGGTAACCTCATATGATTTTTGACCTCCATCAAAATCAATAGGGATTATCTACTCAGTTTGGAGAATACACATACTAAGTATGAGATCAATCCTCTGTGGGACGGCTGAGATAATGTGATTACAAGGTTTTCAGTGTTTGACCCCTGTTGACCTCATCGGACTTTTTGACTTCCATCAAAACCAAGAGGGATCATCTACTCAATGTTGGCAATACACATACCAAGTATGATATCAATCCACAGTAGGATGGCCGAGATAATGGGGTTTCAAGGGCTTCCGTGTATGACCCCTGTTGACCTCATATAACCTTTGACCTCCACCAACATCAATAGGATCATCTACTCAATATTGGCAATATACATACCAAGTATGAGATCAATCCACAGTAGGATGGCTGAGATAATAGGGTTACAAGGCTTTCAGTGTTTGACCTCATGTGACCTTTGACATCCCAAGATCAATGGGACTCATCTACTCAATATCGGCAGTAACATACCAAGTATGAGATCAATCCACTGTAGGACAGCTGAAAAAAATGTGGTTACAAGGTTTACAGTATTTGACCCCTGTTGACCTCATAATCAATAGGGATCAAAATCAATAGGGATCATCTACTCAATATTGGCAACACACATGAGATCAAACCGTCTTGGAACTCCTGAGAAAACGTGGTTACAAGCAAAGTGTCACAGATACACACACACACACACATACGCACATACATACACGCAGTCGTGATCGCATAGATTTCTCCGGCTAACGCCAAAGAATAAAAGAATAGAAAAATATCTGCCATAATGATCGTAGCAGCTAACCAATGTTTTGTACCTATATTAATTGGTTCTATAAAAAATAATAGTGGCGTTTCAGTTTGCAGATACTTGCTTCAAGGTGAAACAGAATTAATCAACAGTTTATGATTTATTGATTTATCATGCTCCACTCTTGATACATTTTGTGAAGCATCCAATTAGTTTTTACTTGTTGCTGAGGTGCATTTTGAGATACCTTTCCAGTAGACTTTGTATTGGTATATTCTTTGAAATGTTTTTTTTCAGAGTGATTGTAGCCTGTAGTAACATGTTGTGGCATCCTTGAGACATGGCAAGAAGGGGTTAGCAGAGGTTTAGCATTACCCAGGACTCGCCACGAGGAGGCACTCTGCTATGAGTCCCAAAATCATTTGGTCCTGAAAAAGACCTCCCAGCTGTGATGAGATCGGCTCCTAAAAAGAATAAAAGTGTTTAGTTGTGATGATAATTATTATTGAGATTGAAGATCATTCGCAAACAATTATGATTGCAGAACGATTTGCA
Organism: Psolus chitonoides; assembly: GCA_027564615.1. Lineage (NCBI taxonomy): Eukaryota > Metazoa > Echinodermata > Holothuroidea > Dendrochirotida > Psolidae > Psolus > Psolus chitonoides. Next base: position 3,452 of record JAODUJ010813665.1, on the reverse strand, counting down.
GAAACAAGGCACAGCAAAAAAAGAGTGTTTGCATAAACAACAACAGGTGTCTGCAGAATTTTGAAGTATCTCCAGAGACGATATTCTGAAAATTAATAACAGCCACAAGGTAATCAAGGTCTTCAAATGAGTGGGTTTGCAGGAATTATGACAACAAATATTTGCAACCATAAAAGTGGCTGTCTGCAGAAACAATAACAAAACTCTGCAGAATTCTCTGTGGAAAAAGCATTTGAAAAGATAAAATTGTCTGCAGAAACAATAACCAGAGTCTGCAGAATTCAAATGAAACAATAACAAGTATCTGCAGCCAAAAAAATGTGTCTGCAGAAACAACAACAAATGTCTGCAGAATTTTACAAATAACAATTACCTGTGAACGAAAACATTAGCAATCATTCTTTAGCAAAGTGTCTCCATAGATACTGCAAATGATTAACGGCCGCGAATTACCATCGTTTGCAAAAGAGTATTTGCAATGATAAAAGTATGCAATTGGGATTGATGCCTATTTTTCTGCCAGTGGTAGAGTCTAGGGGGTATTCGGATACACGATCTTTTTATAAGGACACTGTCCTTTCTGATCCTTATTATACTTAACTTAAAATCAGTAATGCGACTACAAAATTCTGTGGAAAAATTTTTGAAACGATAAGTGTCTGCAGAAACAATACTGTTAGTCTGCAGAATTATTAAGACTGCAGGAATTCTGTCGAAAAAGTATTTGAAACAATAAAAGTGTTTGCGGAAACAATAACAAGAGTCTGCAGAATTATGAAGATTTTATAATGATAACAAGTGTCTGCTGAAGTGATTAAGATATTTCGCAAACAATTACCATTTTTTGTAATAAAGTATTCGCAATGATAAAAGAGGCTGTAGAAACAATAACAAGAATTTGCAGATTTTCTGATGTAAGTTTCGTACAACTTTCAAAATTGCCAATTACTTCTCGGATATAAAAAAAAAGTATGTGTACGGATTACGGCACCCATTGTAGCCCGTCCTTGATTGAAACGTAAATTGCTTTTATTTGTATCATGTATTTAAATGACGCGAGGGTTAAGATTATTTGTTTTTGAGAAAACAAAATATAGTAGCCTAGGCCTAATAATAAATACATACTAAGACGGAGGAATATCGGCCGTGATAGCGCCTTCACAGGAAGATGGTACGATTAATTCGTGCAAAGAAAAATATAGGCTATCCAAAATTGTTGTATTGGTTACTTAAATAAATTGGTACCGTATAAAATTATTCGGGGACGAGTAAGCCGTTTCGTGGTAGGGGCGAGTGTGATAAATGTCGCAAAATGGTTAAATTTATACGTTTAATTTATACGTTTAATTTCCTAGAAATTAATATTTTGTGTATAGTTCAATGGCCTGCCATTGAACCCCACAGCGGGTTGTACGGGGTTCAATGGGCTGCCATAGAACCCCACAGCGGGTTGTACGGGGTTCAATGGGCTGCCATAGAACCCCGTAGCGACTTCATACAGTTATCATTGGGCTCAGAATAGCATAAAAGGGAGAGCAGATTTTCTGGGAGGAGCAGTTCAATCCAGACAGTCAGTCTGGACAGATAACCTTGTAAATAGTGTAAATATTGTAGAATGTAGTTTTTAGCAGGCAAGAGTTAGAAACTAGAAGCTTAGAAGAATAAAATGAACGTAACCTGAATCGTTGTCTTCCGAGTCATATTTTAAGCCATCACCGACGCTTGATGGTCCGTTACAATATCTATAGGCTAACTGAATTTGAAAAAAAGGCAGATAGAAAGAAAAAAAGACATATAGCCTATACTAAAAAAAAAACAGATAAAATGTGAAAGACAGATAGAGAGACGAATATGATCTGAAAGATTGAAAGAATCTGAAAGACGGATAGGAAGACACATAGAAAGACGAATAGATTTCAATAACAGATGGAACCAGAAAGACAGGAATATAGATAGAAATAGAAAAACAGATAGTGAGACGAATGTGATACATTCTAAACCTCTAAACCAACCTCAGAATAAAATAACAGATAGATTGTGAAAATTAGATAGAAAGACATATAAATTCTAAACACAGATATATTCCAAAAGACAGAAAGTACACAGAAATAGAAAAACAGACAGAGAGACGAATATGATCTGATTCTAAACCTTTTTTAACTTTAAATCTCTGACAGATAGATAGAAACAGGCAGACAGATATAAAGACAGATAGATTATGAAAAATATATAGAAAGACATAGATTCTTAAAAACAGATAGAATATGAAGGACAGAACTTGGATAGATAGAAATAGAAAATTAGCTATAGAAACTGAGACTAATATGATTCGATCATATCATCCATTCTAAACCTCTGACAGATAAATAGAACCAGAAAAACAGATATAAAGACAGGTAGATCTTTAAAGGTAGATAGATAGGCATAGATTCTATAAAATAAAATAAAACAGATAGAACATAAAAGACAGAAAGATAGATAAAAATAGATAAAATAGACAGAGAGAATAATATATGATCTGAAAGATATATAGAAAGACAGACAGATGAAAGCGATTGAATACAAACTTTCATGTTTTGAAATTGTTCATAAAATCGAACATATCTGCCAGAGGTGATCGTGACGCACTATTTTGATTAAAGTCCCAGTATGCGTTTGGACAAAGAAAAAGGTAAACCGTTAAGACTAAAATACGAACACGGGGAAAATTAAAACCTTTTATACACCCCTCACGCCATGATTCAGCTCCCTCAATGAGAAACTTGTGGTCAAAAGTCGCAAGTTTAATAAAGTTCAACTTTTTTTCCGAGTCATTTCGATGATTCTGCAGTACTGTACTGTGCACTGTACTGTATATGTATTACAGTACTGTATCGTCAATGTACTCGCTTTGGCTTCACACACGGTGGATCGGTCGAGAATGCGATCCACAATAAAATGGCCGGCCAATCCCAATCAGTTAGTTTGATTTTACTCGTTTCAAATTTACATGCAAATTCTGATAATTGATCTGTAAAATTCCCTTAATATACTAAAAAATACTGTTATATTAATAGGACATTAGCAGTTTCTAGAAATTCAAATTTTCGATTCTCATGACTGTCGTGAATGAAGATGACAAACTGCTACACAGCTCAGTTCCATTATGGAACGGTTTGAAAGTATCTAGATGGCCTCTTGCATACTACTGAAATGTTATGGTTTAATCCTCGGCTAGCTCAGATAATCTCCAAATCCATATCTAAATGTCTCACGGACAAAATCCTAATTTGGACCTCGACTCGACAAATATTTGACTGCATACACTTCACTGTTTATCCTAACTGTTCCATAAAGAAAACACAACAAAAGAAAATGTCGACACGAATAAAGTTTTAAATCCAGTCCTTTGACGAACATGTCACACGCGGGTGCCCGAACAGTTGATCTGGAAGTCGTAAATCCAGACGACT
>JAODUJ010813554.1:0-13153 GCA_027564615.1 Psolus chitonoides | reverse complement strand
GACAGAAGAGGGGGAGAATTGTCACACTGGAGTCCGTATGGTTTCCGTGTGGAACTGAGGGGAGTTGGACCCACTAACACTGGGTTCCGATTCCCTGACGGCATATATGCAGTCATGATGGCGTGCGTATGTGTGTGCGGACGTGTGGAATTCTGTGACGCCCCTTGTAAGCACGATGACTGAAGAATACAGATGTCTACAAGTGGCAAGTTCATACTTGCTACTTGAAGGTTGCCCATATGGAGTACAAGAATCCTGTTATTTTCGGGCTGTTTCAAGGTCATTTGAGGTCAACAGAATTCGCACCCAGAGAGTATTGCAAGCACATTCACTTAAGAAGACAAATATCTGTAAAGTTCATATTTGGTATGTTGATCTCCCTTAGTGGGATCAAGAAGCCTGTTAATTGATTTAGACAAATGCCTATGAAGTTTATATTGTAGGTTCCGTTCAGAAAGTCCAAGAAGACTATTGATTTTGGTGAAGATCAAAAGGCATTTGGGTCAACAGAGGTGACAAAAAATATTGTGAACATGATGACTGGAGAATACAAATGTCGTACAGTTCATACTTGGCCTTTAAATTGCCCTCACGGTGTACACGAACTCTATTAATTTGGTGCTGACCCTGGGGCCATAGATCGACCACTGAAAACCTTATAAATAGGTTAACTCCTCAAGCCGAACGAGTGCAAAGCTCATATTTGACATGTAGGTCCCCCTTAGTAAGTTCAGAAAGATGTTGGTGGAGAACTAAAATCATTTGAGATAGACAGAGGTCAAACACTAAAAAACATTGTAAACAAGAAAAATGAGGAAAATAGAGATGTGAATAATTAACATAATGTTGTGACCTTTAACATATTAAGCATACAGCCATCTCATCCATCACATTGGCAAAAACAGTTACGATAATTTAAGAAAACTGCAAAGTGGAGTGAGAAATTAAACTTGCATCATTTCGTAATAAGGCAAGGAATCATAATACACAGTTACATTCTTGTTTTGGCTTCCGGTGAAGGTTTCTTTTTGTTACTGGCCCGCGTTTAAAAGTTGTCCAGTCTTTGGAGGCAGTAGTCTTATCTCTTCCGGGGTTTTGTGTTGACCAAAGACTTACATTTTCATTCAGTACGTTTACTGTTTGTTTATATATTCCATTTTACGCTCACATAATTTCACCTAAGGGATGATAGACGGTGCTAAGGTCAGTTTTGTAATAAGCGACCCGTTTTGTAATGAAAACAGGCCCGTTTTGTAATAAGCTCAAAGTGACCCGTTTTGTAATAAGAGGCAGGCCCGATTTGTAATAAGTACAGGCCCGTTTTGTAATGAGCCCGTTTCATGATAAAAACATGCCCATTTGTAATGAATTTAGGAGCCCGTTTTGTAATAAAAACAGGCCCGTTTTGTAATAAGCTCAAAGTGACCCGTTTTGTAATAAGAGGCAGGCCCGATTTGTAATAAGTACCCGATTTGTAATAAACAGGCCCGTTTTGTAATAGAATGAGTCAGAAAATTTTCTCCTCTAGTACGATTCAGGACGTGAAATAGTTTGCATCAGATGGGTTATTATTATGTTATATCAATTATATAATTTTCCCAGTTTGTACCTACGAATTCTGATCCAGTATCCTTGAAAGCACTACAAAACATCACCACAATCTTTCATGGTCACACTGTGAGCTCGATATTGCTGTATTATACCGTAGTTGTTATAATTGTCTAAAACAAGTTTCCTACATTTTCCCGAAATTCGCATACAGCATTCTCATCGTATTGAATATACAATATCAATCAGCCTGGCGATCTCGAGTTTGTTTGTTTAGGTGAAAACGATTGCGAACACATTCGGTCTAGGCACACAGTATTGTGACTGTATGAAGGCCTAAATATTTTCGGTCTCGTGAACCACACCTAAGATGTAGGAAATTAATCTAATAACAAAACAGGCCTGTACATTATTACACTCTTTAGGTGTATTACAAACCGAGCACGTTTTATTACAAAACATACACTTAATACGAAACGGGCCTCTATTTTATTACAAAACGGGCAACACATGTAAGTTTATCACAAAACGGGTCAGTTTTTATTACGAAACGGGTACTTCATTACGAAACGGGCCTGTTTTTATTACAGAACGGGCTTATTACGAAACGAGTCGATTATTACAAAACTGGCCTTAACACCACCCCATCTAACCCATACAACACTACGGTACTGTTGTGCGATAGAGAATTCAACATAGCTCAGCTCCTCTGGTTTTTATTTTGAAGGGTTATGTCATTAGACCACGGCTGCCTAACAAAGACATAACCTGATTATCATTCCAAACCTTTGAATTTCATACAATGCAATATTAATAATTTCTTCATGCATTTGTTGTTTATGAAAATAGTTGCGTGTGAGATTCTCTGATGATACAAAAAATAACACCATATCACTATCCGATCTTCGGCTAAATTACGAACTCATCGAGCTATATATGAAGTCAAAATGAGTCTGTTCACTTCATTTTAGTTTTTGGGCATTAAATGTGAACTCAATGAGTTCATCGATCTTTGAATAGTCAGGAATTATTCAAGGAATGAGTCTGATCGTCTAGATAATCTTGGTTGACGGAAGCGATGAAGGTAATTTAAGAACCAAACCACCATAGGCATACGCACCTATTTGTTAGTCATTTCCGCTAGTTTGAAATCAACTCGGCCTACTATTAAGTTTCTAAACACATTATTCTAAATTTTGTTAAACAGTGAAACCCTAGATTACATTAAAGGACCAGTCCAGCCAGAAACAAATATTCTACAAATAAAATTAACATTATTTTTACTTTTCAATGTTAGTATGCAATGAATAGGACCCAACAGGGCTCTTTCCTGGTGGACATTCTTAGTGTTCTTACCGAGTTTGAATTGAATCGACCATAGTGATTTCCCTTTTTTGTAAACAAAAAACTATTCTGCCTTAAATAAATTACGACAAATAGCCTAGTTATTTTCCCCCAAAATGAAGATTTCCTATCATTTTGATACAAATACTACACAAATTTCATGCTTAACTGTCCATACGGTTTCTGCCCCCCCCCCAAAGTAAATCAACATTTGTATAAATGTTGATCTACTTTGGTGTTATTGATATACCGGGGGGGTGGACGTATAAGGTCACCCAATAACTTCTGCTACTTCACCCGGTCCATGGCTGTGTTCGATCATGCTAGTTGCCAGTTACTTTCGTCACAGTCGACATATTTCCCAAGTTTGAAGCCAATCGGGCAGGCGTGTTTCGACTACTCGAGCTATTTCTGAAAAAAAGACACACCGCACTTTCACACAAACTCTCAAATGCACATACATAAGGTAATCACCTACCCAAGACTTAACCATGCCAACTGTTGCTCAAATCACGTACATAGTGGCTATAGCCTAACAGAGAGCTGACTACAAAATACTATCTCCCCATGTGATATTTGCAGTAGCCCACATATTCATGACTGCGCCGTACAAATTTACTTTCCGAAAAATTACATGACAACTGATCAGATTTGGTCGCTCTTATAGTGCTATACTCGGCTACGTCATGCAAGAAGCCTTAAAGGGAACAGTCCTACTACGAATGAACGTCGCCTGCCAAGTTGTGCTTGGAATGCAAGGAACTTATTCTAAACTTTAAATACCGATATGATTGCATGTATTGATATCATACAGTACAGCAAATATGTTCTCTAGTACCGTTTGCAACCATACTGATTAATACGCACATGCTGTACTACAACAACGTAGCTACGTACATGCGCGAGGTGGCTGTATCAACATTAATAATAATCACAGGGTTGTCCATTGACCGCTTGTACCTGGAATACAACAGCGTACATACGTACGTGTGTGGTATGGCTGTAGGCCTATCTATCATAATAACAGGGTTGTCCATTGACCGCTTATACCTGGAATACAACAGCATACATACGTACGTGTGTGATATGGCTGTATCAATATCAATCAAATAACAGGGTTGTCCATTGACCGCTCGTACTTGCAATACAACACCGTACGTACGTGTGTGATATGGCTGTATCAATATCAATCATAATAACAGGGTTGTCCATTGACCGCTTGTACCTGGAATACAACAGCGTACAAACGTACATGTGTGATATGGCTGTATCACTATCTATCATAATAACATGGTTGTCTATTGACCGCCTGTACCTATATAATACAACAACATACGTACGTGTGTGACATGGCTGTATCACTATCAATCATAATAACAGGGTTGTCCATTGACCGCTTGTACCTGGAATACAACACCGCACGTACGTATGTGATATGGCTGTAGGCCTATCTATCATAATAACAGGGTTGTCCATTGACCGCCTGTACCTGGAATACAACAGCGTACATACGTACGTGTGTGATATGGCTGTATCACTATCTATCATAATTGTCCAATGACCGCTTGCACCTATAATACAACAACAACGTACATGTGTGATATCGCTGTATCACTATCGATCATAATAACAGGGTTGTCCATTGACCGCTTATACCTGGAATACAACAACATACGTACGTGTGTGATATGGCTGTAGGCCTATTACTATCGATCATAATAACAGGGTTGTCCATTGACCGCTTGTTCATAGAATACAACAACATACGTACGTACGTGTGTGGTATGTGTGTATCACTATCAATCATAATAACAGGGTTGTCCATCGATCGGTTATACCTATGATACAACAACATACGTACGTGTGTGACATGGCTGTATCAATATCAATCATAATAACAGGGTTGTCCATTGACTGCTTGTACCTGGAATACAACAACATACTTACGTGTGTGATATGGCTGTATCACTATCAATCATAATCACAGGGTTGCCAATTGAGGCGCCCAACCCGGGCGAGTTTTCACAGCCTTCAAAGCTTAAACATAACAGAAACTGAAGAAACTGCTACTGAATGACATATGGCGGTGTGTCCTTTTTGCATCGAAACATATTGACTAATGTATTCCTGCTTTGAGAGGCTTTTCGTAATTTGTTCTGTTGATGAACGTAATAATTTGTAATACTTTGGTTGTTAGGTATGTCGTAGATCTCTGCATGTGTAAATACTAAAAAAACAAATCTGTTACTGTTTGCATTAGTTTGATTAGTAATTTTGGTAAATATAGAATCGAGGAGGAGTATAATAGTACAGGCATGTATTCTGTTATAAGTATCCCTTAACCTTTGGACGGGCGTATAGAGTTTGAGTGATAGTCTATTGAAAATATATCAGTATATTATAAATATGTAGGGCGAAATTGTACCGCCAGAACATGTAGAAAAATGACATTTCTGCTGAGTATCGCATTCGCCGTGACTATACATACATTCGTTACAAGCAGGCAAGACATGGTGCAACCTAACAACCCTCCCCCAGAAAGTTAAAAGTTAAAAATATTAGCTTATTTCATGGATATTTCTTGGTTTTAAAGAGAAATCTTAATATTAAATCACAGGTTTGATAGGTTGTATGTTAGACATGTGACGTATTCTGCTTCAGTGAATAGCTTGACTAATTTTGAAAACTTGTTTTTCAACTCAGATCAGGGCTTTTAAAAAGTTAGGTTCTGGCCATTTTGTTCCATGTTCATTGCGATGACGTCAGTATAGTTGAGAGGTCTTCTCTCTCTGCTAGGACTGTAGGACAGGGCAGTGTCAAGCTGAGAACATCATAAATCACGTGGTCTTTTGCACGGAAACAATCATGACGGGCGAAACGTGCTCTACGCTGTGTGACAGTGTTGGATATAGGTGGGAAATCCCCATAGATCTGGGCCTTGGTTTTGTGTTCCCGCCACGAGATATTCTGCACTCCCACAAGGAGTCTGGCGTAAGTACCATCTAGCCGATCCTGCGATTCCTTCTTCATAATCCATGTATCTGCTCCATACAGCAAAATACTCCCAACACAGGCTCTAACGGAGGCTAATGTGGTGGGCTGTGAGCAGGGACGTAGCTAAGACCTTCTCATTACGGGGGAGGGAGGGGGAGGTAGAGTCACAAGGTGTCTGGCGTAAGTACCATCTACCCGATCCTGCAATTCCTTCTTCATAGTCCATGTATCTGCTCCATACAGCAAAATACTCCCAACGCAGGCTCTAACGAAGGCTAATTTGGTGGGCTGTGAGCAGGGACGTAGCTAGGACCTTCCACTAATTCTGAGGGGGGAGGTAGAGTCATAAGGTGATTGGCGTAAGTACCATTTACCCGATCCTGCGATTCCTTCTTCATTGTCCATGTATCTGCTTCATACAGCAAACTACTCCCAACACAGGCTCTAGTTAAGGCTAATTTGGTGGGCTGTGAGCAGGGGCGTAGCTATGGGACCCTCTGATTGGGAAGGGGTGTAGGGTCAAACATTCTGACTGGATGGGTTTAAAGCCCAAACATTCCGACCGCCGCCTTCGCGCAAAATTCTCAACCGTATTTTCGTGTCCGATCCTTCGGCCAAATGACGTCACGTGGAATGAAAAAAAAAGCAACTAAACTCCGCGCCGAGCGCGCAAAAAAAAGGTTTTGCCGATGGTTGCATTGTAAACGGCACATGATGCCACATGACAAGACAGGGAGAACCCCAGAACAAACTACTGCGCATGGACGTGCGGAAGTTTTTATATCGTACTGTTTTATGTTTGGTTATGCATGGCCCATTTGAAACAAGTGCTAAAAACTGCCAATACATGAGGAGACAAGCCCAACAAATATTGTACACTCAGCGTAATAAAACAATTGGGTTGTGATATCCGATTTGAGCTTACTGTATGATCGACACATTCGTCACAAATGAAACCAGATGACACGATAAGAAAGACGAGGAGTGAGTTTGAGTAGGACTGTCATCTGGTCAGGTGGGCTATAATCCTCGCGCATTTGACGGCACATTCGGCCTAAGTGCCAACACACGATAAGGAAAGTCAACAAAACCGTGCGCAAAGCGCGCAAAAAATTGTACCGTCGGCAGTCGGAATTTTCCTTTTCCTGATCAGAAAACAGTTCATAGAAGCTGTTGTCCAAAGTGCAAAATAAGTGACAACACTCAACACATGACAAGAAAAAGTAGCAAACATCGCGCGAAGCGGGCACAATAATATAATATTGGGAGCCGAAATTTATATTTTCCTGACTCGAACACTGTAGCATATATATTTTTACTTTAGCCTGAGCAGGAATTTACCAATAGTTGGAAAATTGGACTGCGGTACCAAGTCACTCCAAACAATAAGAATAACATCGCATGTCGGCAGTCAGAATTATTATTATTCTTACCCCGAAACCGTAGTTTGTCAAAAAATACATTTTCGTATGAGCAGGAATTTGTGAGTAGTTAGAAAATTGGGATGAGGTTGCAAGTGACACCAGATAACAAGAAAAACGTCGAAAATGCGAGCGAAGTGCGCGAAAAAAAAATCTGTTTTTCGATGTCGCCAGTTGGAATTATTATTATTATTCTCACTCAAAATCTGTAGTTTGTCAGAAAATATTTTCGCATGAGCGGGATTTTACGAATAGTTGGAAAATTTGGATGCGGTAGCAAGTAGCACCAAATAATAAGAATACCCGTACGACGAAAATGCGCGCGAAGCGCGCGAAAAAATATGTTTTTAATGTCAGCAGTCGGAATTATTATTGTTCTCACCCGAAAAGTATAGTTTGTCAGTAGATCTATTTTCGTAAGAGCAGGATTTTACGAATAGTTGGAAAATTGGAATGCGGTAGCAAGTAACACAAAATAACAAGAACAACATCGAAAAAATACGTTATGTCGGCTGTCGGAATGTTTATGTTTTCTGACCCCAAAACTATGGTCAGTTTGACACCCCCCCCCCCTCCCCTCTAGCGACGTCCCTGGCTGTGAGATGCCAGATTGCCAAATTGGTGATAGTTAATTACAGGCAGTAGTGCAGTACATGCTTGTCCTATGCGTGACAGAAAGTCGTTCTTGCGGTCCGCAACATGTGATCCTAAATATTGGAAGTCTTTGACTTCATTTATTAGGGTTTTTTACCTGAAGCAGATGCGTTGGTGGTTCTGATCTTCATTAATTGTCATGTATTCGGTCTTCTTGGCATTGAGAGACCTACATCTTGAGAGACCTACATTGAGATGCTCCTGCATCTTCAAGAGATAATAATTAACAGATCATGAGCTGCTTGAAGCTGCTATCTAGCAATTAACCCCAATCAATGCTTCGACCAATCCATCCAAGCATGTACAGTGGACCATAAACAGTATTTCGTAACACGTTTGTGATATGTGAACGTCAAACATTGTAGGAAGCTAACACTTTAACTTATCCTCCTGACACTTTCCACCTCCCTCTTCCTCACTTCCACATCCCATATCTTGTCCATATCCCTTTTCATTAGCATCTCATTCAACAACATTCTTAACCTCCCTTCCCATAACTACACTTATGCTACCTCCAACACCCCCTATAACTGACTAACCGGACCCATGTATACCCCTCCACACTCACTTCCAAGGGTGGAGAGGTTTAAGGAAGGTTGGATCAATAATTCGGGGAGTGATGACAGGGGAAGGGTGGCGAAGGTGGGGAGACTGTGGGTGCAGAAGGGTAGGGGAAGAACTTAGAGGATGAGGGAGGGTGAGGGAAGGGTGGGGGAATACCCCCACACCCTTCCTAACCCTTGCCCCTCCCCAGTACCCACGCACTGAAACGCATCCCATTACTACCTGACAACCTCTTGAACATTTATGTGCTTATCTCTGTTTCGTATACGATACTTTCACTATTTGGCTATTTTTTAGTTACCTGTGATGAACATATCCACGTTTCCATTCACCTTAACTTCTTACCTTATGGGCTACCCTTCCTTAATAGTAGATATTCCTCAACTATTGTTAAACGCTTCTTCACAATGTGGTACAAATCAATTGAGGAATTCATGAGGTATGCTACTCAGCAAAAGTTACCATCCTTTGATAGTGACCTTTGACCTGACTATCCCCAAATATGTTTATCCCTGATGGGTATACAATACTGTCAACAAGTTGGGTTTAATTTAATTTAGCAGTTTTAAAATATTATGGAAAAAAACGTCTTCTTATTCCCCCATTTCTAACTCTTTGATCTTGCTCCTCCCAAACTGTTAGAATCCATACCCAGTACTTAACACGTTTGTTTCCTCATCTTCTTCACTGAACGCATTCCATATCTGCTCCCTTCCCAGGATGGTAAACTTTGACGTGGTCACCCCTAAACCTTTTTGAGTTCATCCATGGCGGGTGTACAATGCTCCCACTGAATTTAGTTCGGGCTAATTCGCAGTTATTGAGGTATCGTGCCCCCTCTCTAACTCTGTGGCATTTGACCTAACCCTCCCATACTACTGGGAATTTATCCATATCTGATTTTACATAATTTGATGAAAATCCATTGAAAAATTCATGATTTAAGTTACTCTTCCCCCTCACGGAGAGAACCCGTCGGGCGATTGGACTATTAGATGGTTGACCAATTGGGCGGTTGTGTAATTGGGCTGTTTGGCAATTCGGGTGGGCAGTGGGGGTTGGTTATACAATTGGGGGTTGGGTGGGAGTAGAGTGTATAAGATAGTAGGTTCTACGGAGTCATAATGTATACTCATTGAATTCTTCTAAACACGTACCACATTTACCTTTTCTTTTAAATAGGAGGGAAGTGAAATGGCGAGTACTTCCGTCGGAACGGAGCATTGTCAGCCATTGTCATGTTCATCTGGTATGTTTCACGTTTTATCGATGATGTGATTCTCACCATGTTGAAAAGTGTGAAGTAAATACACATTTCAAATTAGTCTCTTTGTACGAAGCACAATAACCGTGTTATGTAAAGCCTCAATATAAGTTGAAATATCCAGTCCAAATATATATAAAGGGGTTGTATAGTTTGGGGAGCAGTTGTTTCTACAAAGTCCTGTTCCATCCTGAGTATATTCCTATTCAGCACAGTTAGTTCTGAACTTGATCTGTTCACAATGTTTTCAGTGTTTGCCCTTTGTTGACCTCAGATGACCGTTGACCTCTCCCAAAAACAATAGAGATCATGTACTCATTAGGGGAACATGTATACCAGGTATGAACTTGATACAACTAGCCATGGTCGACTTAGCGTGTTTATAAGGGAAAAGTACCAACAATTTGATAAAAAATGTGCTCGAACCTCCACCAAAATCAATAGAGTCCTTGTACCCATTATCCGGAACCTACTTACTGAGTTTGAACTTGATCTGCCTAGATATGGTTGACCTACACTGTTTACAATGTTTTCAGTGTTTGACTTCTATTGACCTCATATGACCTTTGACCTCTCCCAAAAACAATAGGAATCATATACTCATTATGGGGAACATATAGATCAAGTATGGACTTGATCCTACTAGCCATGGTCGACTTAGGGTGTTTACAAGCAAAAGTGGCGTGACGGACGGAGTGACATAGGGACAAGGTGAGTGAGTGAGTGACGTTAAAATATGAGTATAGGCTTGTTTCCTTTGGGACCAGCAGAAAATACGATATATGGTTAACAGTTGATGTTATCAAGATAATCAGGAATAAAAAGTTTCTAGCCAAATTTCGAAGCAGAAGTGTCGTTCCTCATGTTTATATTTGGACCCAAAGTTCAAAAAGCTATTCCTGTTGGGCTAGCAAAAATTTCAAATATCAGCCCTTTTTAGTGTTATGTGGTCTCCAGATTGTGTGCCCTATACTCCTTGAGTAAATAGTTTGCATACTTAATCCGTTTTACAACTCAGATCAATTAATATATTATCAATAGTAATCATATCAAATAACAGATTATCATTGGCCGTGTTTTGGTCAACTGTTAGTTCACTGTTAGTTTACAAATATGGTCATCTCTATACCATACCATACCATACCATATGGAGATGACCATATATGTCAACTAACAGTCAGCTAACAGTTGACTAAAACGCAGCCAAGGTTGAGAATATGATGTGAAATTATTAACTTTTAAGAGCATAATTCTGAAATTGTGATTTGCCGAAGTAAGGGTGGTACCGTGGTGCAGTGGATTGAATGTTCCGCTTGCACTAAAAAAGCCCGAGTTCAAATCCCACTCGTGTCTCGATGATTGCTCGTCAGAAGCTGTACGGCAGTTGTTGATGGTTTCGCAATTTATGGTTTCATCAAAAAGCTGTACTGCAGTTGTTGATGGTTTCGTTGTAGTAATTCGGTCCATTGGTCAGGTTCGGCACGGCTGTCGTGACGCTGTCAGTGGTGACGAACAGGTTGCTAACACCTCTCTGAGCATTTATAAATGTGACTAGAGGCTGAGAGATTTACTCACGTCCGTCGAATGGTGACGTAAATAGCGGTCCCGGGAGCAGGATGGGATTGTAATAGTTACACGCCTGAACACTGTTCGAATAGAACAGGCGAGCTTTCGCCGGTGTTCATCCATGGTCACACATAGCTTCAGGCTTCCTCGATGAGCCCCCATTGGCTTCCTGAACCCGTATATGCTGAACCTGAACCTAAACCTACGTACATAGCCTTGATTTGGTCCCAAATATTCACGTCTGCAATTCTGTAACCTGCTATATGCAACAATATTATTTTTGGAACAAATGATATTATTGGAATCGTGTATTGAGTTTAATTGATCGCATCACGTAAAAGCATAATTAAAGATTCTTCATCAAAGCTATGGAGTACACGCAATGTTTTGTATTAAATACATAGCTTGTTCTCATCATTTACATAGGCATAACCGTGATAAAAAACAAGAACCACGTTTTGCGTTTTAACAGGATTTGGCCACTTCAAGATTGGTCTATCCAATTGGCTGACATCGATAATCATTCTCGAACTTGCGACAATCTTCGAATATTCAACAGTACTCATAGATGAATTGAAAAACACGAAAACGGGCGCGACATACGTTATGATATCACGCATGGAGGAGCGAGGGCAAATCTCCCCAACCGATATATCACCTCTTTTAGACGCGCTACTGAAGCGAAATTACAACGGGATTGCAGCAAATGTAAAACGGCTATTTGACGAATCGTCTTCCGAGTCAGTCGCATATACAGGTAAGCTGTCAGTTAAAGAAAGTATAGACTAATGCGAGGAACTACCATAACGCTTTTGATGAACGTTGTCATAACATATTGTAAACGTAACAATAATAAAGTATACATATATATTTAAATAAAAAAAAGAATAAAATGAATGAGACACATATGCACATTTAGGAATTGGGACGAGTAGTTCACAAATAATACTCACCTATAACTATCGTGGTTGCTTCTGGTGATACTGAGATAGAAAGAGGCCGGATAGCTTAGTTTGTAGCGGCGGGTTTTCGCGTACATATATCCTACGATAATACTGACATAAATCATAAGACTAACACGTTGGTATCTACCCATCGGTTCATGGGTGATAAGAGTTACCAACAAACCAACATGGTTTAGCGTTTCCATTCCATTTTGAGGGTAGCCATTGGGGTAGCGAGAAACCATTGTAGTTAACTGCCACCTATATACAAAAACAGAAGAGGAGCGCGGTAGCACGGAACGATTGCTGGTAACGTTTCTGAATGTCCTCGGCATCTGTAAGAGGCCGACTTCAAGTTGCCAATTTAATAGAAACTTGGTTGTCGTTAGGCGGAAACACCAACGGCTCCTTTCATGGCCATTTTCATCACCAGCGAGAAGTACTTCTACAACTTGACTGTGTTTTTATGTCTCCTGTAACGTTAATTATTACACTTAATCGTTTCATTCCGCATTACAATTCATATATTTATTCTAATCTTAACACAAACCATTTCTTGATCTCTACCTAGACCTATAAGATCCTCAGTGCGGTTGTGACTGAAATATGCATGGCGTCACTACAATATAATCTGCTCCACTGGGCAATTCCTTTCAACATTATAATGGGTATTTATTCTATGAAGCTTCTTCTAGCGGCGGCCACAATAGGCAGCCGATGTTCACAGCATCCAACAGTAACTACTGATAACGGTTGATCACTTTTTCCAGTAGTTAATGTGTAAAATTATAATTTTTTAACACAACCCTAAAAACCCTAACCCTAACCCTGAGGATAATCAGTAACTACTGTTC
>JAODUJ010813553.1:0-19519 GCA_027564615.1 Psolus chitonoides | reverse complement strand
AATAATAATAATAATAATAATAATAATAATAATAATAATAATAATAATAATAATAATAATAATAATAATACTGGATGATGGGTTTGTCAAGCACAACACTTCAACACCCCTCAAATAAGTTAAAAGCAACTAACACAATGCATCAAACTTATCTACAGACCAATGAAAAATATTCAGTTTCAACATGAAAACATTCAGTGAAGGAGCAGCCACGATCTCTTGTGGAAAACTGTTCAAAAGAGATATCAATATATTACATTGTGAGCAATTGCTCAGTCTTTGGGAGGTGTTACATATAGGCTTGTAGATCTTGAGAGTATGCCCTCCAGTATAAGCTTCTGTTCTAGTACTGAAAACATTGTTTATAGCTGCATCCCCTAAGTTGTGGAATAACATATCTGGATTAAATCATGATTATTCTTATTTTGTTTTCAGTGTTGAATACCACAGACCTTATCACAACTGGAAGGGGGATTACGACAGACCAAAGTCTTACGACAGACCAAGAACTTACGACAGACCAAGAACTCACGACAGACCAAGAAATTACGACAGACCAAGAAATTACGACAGACCAAGAACTTACTACAGACCAAGAACTTACAACGTTAGTGGCGGAAACTACCATCAACCAGGAACCAACAACCAACTCAGGTCAGAATAAGGGAACAATATGTGACCTGATGCGCTGGTCTCTGTTCATGCACAATTAGGACCAGGAAGATGTCTTAATAGAAGGGTTGAGCGGACCGAGGCGAATCCGAGGTCTGCTGGCCTTCTATTATGACACCGGTCTTTATTTGAAAACAAAGACCGAAGTCAACTGGTCATTATTCCCATTGATAAGCCCTGTTATTTTCTCATATTTTTATGATCAGCCAGAAGAATGTTGGAAGAATGTTGATCCTTCATTCTTGGAACATTGTATGGACAATTTTGAGATTAGTTTCTCTTTGTAGAAGCTGACTTATGATGTGAGTGTTCATCATCATAATGTCCTTTTAAGACATTTGGTCCGATGGAGATCAAGAGTTTTGGTCCTTTTGACTGATCATTAGTTTGTGTCCTTATAGCCATGTAACAAATGCATAACATTTGCTGGGATGGGAGGACCATAGGTTACTGTCTGGGTTTAGCTGTTGTGTTCTCAGCCATGTAACAAATGCATATCATTTGCTGAGGTTGATCGCCCCTAGGTTACTGTCTTGATTTTGCTGTTGTGTCCTTAGTCATGGAATAAATGCATATCATTTGCTGAGATGGATGGACCATATAGGTTACTGTCTGGTTTTTGCTGTTGGCAATCTGGAAAAGGCACATGTGAGTACCTAACACTGGATACATGTGTATGTTGCTCAATGTTCATTGTGTAGTGATACACTACTACCTTGGTGTTTTATAATACAGTAACTTGAATCCTACATTGTTTTTCCAAACAATCAATGTCATTATAACACTGCACTAGCTATATGTTTCTACACAGATGTTGCACAACGGAACCTTCCTGTTGAGTTTGATCCATGCCTCGAGGATGAGCCATGCCCTGGTGCTAATATGAAGTGTGTCGCTGTCGAAGGTTTAGCAAACTGTAGCTGTGCTGATGGGTACCAACAAGAAGATGTAAACATCTGCCAAGGTATTCCCTATTAATGGGTATTAGTGGGGTGGAACCAAAGATAAACAAAACCTTCCTGTTGAGTTTGATTCATGCCTGGAGGACGAGCCATGCCCTGGTGCTAATATGAAGTGTGTCGCTGTCGAAGGTTTAGCAAACTGTATCTGTGCCGATGGATACCAACAAGAAAATGTAAACATCTGCCAAGGTATTCCCTATTAATGGGTATTAGTGGGGTGGAACCAAAGGTAAACAAACCTTCCTGTTGAGTTTGATCCATGCCTGGAGGACGAGCCATGACCTGGTGCTAATATGAAGTGTGTCGCTGTCGAAGGCTTAGCAAATTGTAGCTGTGCCTATGGGTATTAGGAAGAAGATACAGACATATGCCAAGGTATTCTCGTATTAATGGGTATTCGTGAGGTTGGGACGGGGAAATGCTTCCTGCTGAATTTATTCCATACTGAGTAGATGAGCCATGCCCTGGTGTAAATATGAAATGTGTCCCTCTCAGACCTTTAGCAAACTGCAGCTGTGCCGATGGGTACCAAGAAGATCAAAGCATCTGTCAAAGTATTCCCATATTAATGGGTAAATGTGGGGGTGAGTGTTAGAGGTTAATGAAACCTCCCTGTTAAGTTTGACCCATGCTTGGAGGATGAGCCATCCCCTGGGGCCAATATGAATGAAATTTGACTGTCAGAGGTTTAGCAAACTGTAGCTGTTTTGATGGCTGTCAAGGTGTTGCCATATCAATGGGTATTAATGGGGGTAGGTGTTAGAGGTAAATGAAAACTCCCTGTTAATTAAGTTTGATACATGCCTGAAGGATGAGCTATGCCCTGGTGCTAATATGACTTTTTATGGGGTGTTAGAGGTATGTGAAAGGCTGCTTCTGAATTTGTTCTTTGCAATGTTTATGCGGGAAAATGATGACTCGCATAACCACGTGGAGCCAAACATCCCGCAAATTCTGAGACCCAACGATTTGAAATAAAATAAATTGTTGTGGCAAAGAAACCCATAAGTTATCTGTTGTGACAGACTGATGCAAGTGTTTAAGTTCATCGTCGGATTGTAGAGTCAATGACATCAGTTTGAGGTCCTGCAAGAAAAACATTCGGGCAAAATTTGCCAACTTGGCCATTCTGTGGCCCTTGAGGTTCAGCGATAAATGGATTCTTAACCACCATGAGGACGGCATCGCTCTCATGGAAATCTTTGAATCGCTCATCAAATTCAATTAGGCACATTAAATCCTCAATGTATTTATTCTCTGAATCTAGTCTCGCAAGGCTATCAATTTTGCATCTGTATTCTCCCAGGGTGTCAAAACGCGCTAATTGGCTGCTATTGATATCATTCCTGAAGAAGATCAGCTTTGCAGTGAATGATTTCACTACTTCTTTTCTGAGGTCTGACACATACTTTTGCTTATCTTGTAATAATGTGTTTAGCATGTTCAGGTGAGCAAAAATGTCTGCTAAAAAGGCAGTGACTTCCAACTCATTTTCATCGCTGAGAAATGCCAAGAATTGCTGGATGGTTGGGCCGATATCCATAGCATCAAAAAGCTTCAAATGTGGTCAATCACATTCTAAACCACCTGTTATGTTGTGCCTCTTCTTAACCAGCGTGTACTGCATTATGGTATGACACATCATGGTAGTTCTCTTCATTTGCTTGGAGGAATTAGTTTCGTTGCCTGTGCCTCAGAAATGAGTTTTCCCGCAGAAAATTCACAAGTTTGATCATCACGTTCATGGTGTCGGCAAATCCAGACTTTAGTTTCATACATAAGACGGCATTGTGTATGATGCAGTGATAAGTGATGATGTTTGGGTTGACAGTTTTCAATTTTCAGCTAGTCCATTATGTTTGCCAAGCATAGATGGAGCACCGTCTGTGACTAATGATGTAATTTTATCCAGAGAAATATTATTTTTCACGAAGATTCCAGTTATCGCGTTGAACCCGATCTTCACCAGTGATTGTATCAAACATGTAGAAACCAGGATATAGTACTTACTGGTTAGGGTTAGTGGTTTAAAAAAATGTTAACACAGTACACACTCCAGTAATTACTGATGACCATGATCAACTATGCAACAGTAATTACTGTACAAGCTATGCGAATCGGCTAGTCTATTTGAAATGGAACAGAGGGCTAAGATTTTGTAACAGTATTTCCTTTTTTTTCTTTTTTTTCCATTCCTTCTTTTCTTGAATAATATCTTTTTCTTATTTTTCTTGAATAAATATTTTTAAAATTTGTATACGGCCACGGGCCACTCTTTGGGTTGCCGCTGGCCGGATGTGGCCCGCGGGCCACCAGTTGAGAAGGCCTGTGTTAGTGGCTTCGTTTACAATAATGTCTGACTTTGAGTTGCAAATTCGAAATTGTCCACTGTATACATAGAGCAGTGCTGTATAGTATTACCCCTGAATAAATGTGGGTTGCCAATTCGAAGTGTCCAGTATTTTACACCATAATTCGCATTGATTGGGGTTGCCATGTAACGATTATTTTATGTTATCTTTTACCTATAATCATGAGAAACGTAATGCATTGCCCCATATTAAATTAAATATTGTACTTGTTTTCGAATATACTGAACAACAAAATGTTGTTATTTTGCTCAACATTAAATTACCACACAAGCTTTTAGCATTTTTACAATGTCATATGAAATAATCAGACTTTTCTGTGACTACTCTGCCAACATAAAAATTACATATTCCAACAGCATTTTCAATCTATACAAATGCGTTAGTGACAGTACCAGCCTGGTGTCTCTAATAAATGCATACAGATAAACTTACAGAACGTCTCCACAGATTCTGGTTTTCAATACGGGCTTCATTCGGATCCTTTTCTACCTATGGGAAACATCCTCCGGAAGACGAATTTGCCCGGAGTGGCACTGTCGATACTATTCGTCTTCATGATACGAAATCTAGGCACACACTGCCGCACACAACACATGTTTCAAGCAACCCACGCTACAACCAGAATTCCTTTCCATTGTCATGCATCTGGTAAGACAAAGCATGAACATTGCTTGCGCCGCCCCTTCAAGTAGCCTATATCCCATTCATTACAGACAAAGCATGGGCACCAACGACAAAAACAAGTGTCGTCACTGACAGAGTTTATTTCGGACTTTTTTTGTGGCCCACGCATTCAAAACTACCATCACATTACATTTACTAATAAATATGGTATGACCAGTTGAAAAAACGAAAAACATCCACCCCAAAACAAAAAACGAGGTAATAATACACCCAACGTTTTACATTCGCGTGGCCACAGCCACACTTAACAGCCAGCCTATAGCAGAACACACAGTAGGACCACAATTTATTTGAAACGGGCATTTCACAGTCCGCGGAGAGGAAATCTATGCTTCGCTGTGATTGGTTGCCTTGGTTCAGTCAATAGTTCAACAAACCACCTTAAATTTTCAAACAAGAAAGGACGACCGGCGATCGTTAAATATCACTATTCTTTTCCCTGTAGCTCCTTAATTATAGTAGATATAAAAGTGAAAATTTGGTGGTATGCATTTTCAAGGATGACGAATCGACTGATCTAATTGAGTCTTCATTTCGTGGAAGTATCACATTTTATCAGGACAAAATCTGTCAGCTGGTTTAACGTTACGCCTAAGGTGCACTACTACACAACACTGGAACAATCCAGCACCCAGTGTAAAAAACAAAGATATGAAGTCGAGTCCACCGTGACAGTGCTAATAAACTTTGGTTCCTAAAAACTCTATTGTCCAATCATCCTATGCTTGAGGCACTGTTTAATACGACTAGCATTCACCGGCAGTGTAATATTAATCATGCAATCTCCCATAGGCAATGCAGCCGACTGTTGTTTACATTGTAAACATGTCATAGTAAGTAGTATGCTGCGCAGAGGCGTGAAGATAGTGGTAGTAAAAAGAGCAAAGCTTACACAGCCTAATCCACGGTGCCCTTTCCTAGCATGCTCACCTTATGTCTCTCTGTTTGTATCCTGCAGATATCAATGAGTGTTCAATGATCAGTCCATGTAACAGTGAAAGAATTGAAGTATGTGTTAACACTGATTCTGACAGTAGGCTATGTGTGTCATATGTAACAGTACAATACATAAAGCCACCTCATGTCTCTCTGTTTGTATCCTGCAGATATCAACGAGTGTTCAATGATCAGTCCATGTAACAGTGAAAGAAATGAGGTATGTGTTAACACTGAGGGCAGTTACTTCTGTCAATGTGAACCAGGATATGAAAGAGATATCAACGATGATTGCCAAGGTAAGGCATTATGACAATGATGTATTAATATTATTGTAGTATGATCTAGGTGGCAAGATAAGGCATTATGTCAATACTGTACTAATATTCTTGTAGCTTTTTCCCGTGTATTCTTTGCCCTGATTGCCTCTCTCTACCGAATGAGTACAACAGCAAAATAATGTCTAAATCTAGAAACTGCTCACTAATGCAGACAGTCCAACAACCCTGGCTTTGACTTTTCAAACCGGGACATTTCCCAAACCGGGACATTCGAATATTGCGCAATCTACCTGGTAGATTGTGCAATAATTGACTTGAGAATGTACATACAATAATGATCGCTTGCTTAGTCCGCAATAGTATACAACATAATATGTATAGGCTAATGCTCATTACATGGTCCTCGGAAATACTCAGAATCGGAAGTAAAATAGTGTAAATACCTGGATGTCCTTTTTATTCCGCCTATATCGGGCTGAAAATGATTAAATTAGGTCAAACACGACACAACTCAGTCAAGTGGCATGTCCAGAAATTAATAAACGGGGGGGGGGTCGGAATGAACCTGGGCTGCCGAGGGCACGCCAGTGCTAGTGTGTCTGGGGGAAAGCTCCCACCGAAAAGTTTGAAATATTTAAGCCATTTTTCTGCAATCAGAGTCATATTGTGGGCCATATTCAGATGTCTGATTACACTATCTCAACCCCAGACTAGTGGGATTTCCTATAGAAAAAAGTAATTTTCTGGGCCTGCAAACGAGTGGGGAGGGCAACTCCGCTCTATGCTGGATATGCCACTGCAATTTTGATGACACAGCATTTTTTTGTAAATACTCCTGGCTCACAATGTTGCAACTTTGCTATATGCTACTTCACGTGAGTAGGTCCATATCGATATCAAAAAGTATATCATTATTTGTTATGGTAACAAATGATAATACTTCGAAGACATCTTCGTAAACCATAAACCCAAGTTTTTACTCAATAATGTCACTTTTTAGTCCCAAAATGTCAATACAACCCATTGAAAAACACCGGATTCGGAATCTTTTAATCGAGCTAAATCCGGCAATTTACGCTGTGTGCTCAGTGTTTTTTTTTTGGTATGTACGAAGAGAAACATTGTTAACAATATAAAGCGTGACTGCGTGAGGAATGCACATCCACAGTTTTCTTGAAACTAGGACAATTAGTAGACAAACGGGGACACCGAGACAACACAGCCCAAACCGGGACAGTCCCGGCCAAATCGGGACAGTTGGAATATGTGCTAATGTGTGGAAATAAATCAAATGCTGGTAGCATCTAATAATCTAAAAATGATGGTATTCAAATGATCCTATCTATTAATTGTGTCTTCATTGCTGTTGAATCATTTGTTTTTGGCACATATACCAACTTGAACATGTGAGCTGTTGTGATTGTAGTCCTTCTATATCTCACTATCCTACTATCACTATATCTATCTATTTATCACTTCATATGGCTCTCACTATATCCATTTATCGTTCTGTCCATATGTGTCTGTCAATAATTATTCAAGGTAATCCTATGCATATATGCTATGATGGATTTTGATGAAACTTGGGCACAATGACCTCGATGGTATTAAGTTGATGAAATGGTCTCTAATATGTTTAGTGATAGATAGTAAAGGACCATGCGATAATGTCCAGTGAACAAATCATACAACAAAGGTTTGAAAGAGTTTTTAACATGACTAAAGGATATTAAACAATTCTGGCTTGGGCTGCAGTTCCGGGCATTTTGGTAGTGGTCAAACAGTCGTCAAAATTGAAAAATATCCCAATCCTTTGAAAAACTATACCAAATTACTTGTCTGGTCATACATATTCAAAAATGTATAGTTTGTCATCTACCTACTCTACTTATGGCCCTACGGGCAGAAACATGAAAAGGTTAACAAACTTTGACCTGGTAGTCACTTTCAGCACAATATGGTCAGGATTATATCCAATTTTAATGATTTTGGTGTCCAGTTTTCTGACATGACAAATTCAACTATACAACCTAAAACAATCAAACTGGTCACCCGTTCAACCTTTTTTCAAATTTTCTAATAGCGCATACACACAATGTTCGCACATAAACTGTGTCAAGGCTGAATGAGCCACTAGCAGCACTAATCCTATTAGGCCACATGACTAGTCTCTCAATCATACTGGCCACCCACTGAGATAAGTAGCCACTGGTATACATGGTTACAGAGTGGTCATGTGTCCATGTATGCCAGGGGCCAAATAGTGGGTTGTCATATGTATTGGCAATATCAGAGACAGCTGGTAAGCAGAAACACCGCCAATCAGCAGTATCTTCAGAATTACTATCCACAATAACATGGAATGTTTAAGGGGCATACACACCAAATTGTTATGGAGATGCAATTTGACAGTTATTCCTTGAAATTGAATCTGATTAGTGCTTTAACCTTGTACAACAGCAGGGGTACTTAAAGCAAAACACCTGTCATGTCGTGATATGCCGGATAGTCCTGTTCCTTCTAAATACCGCGGCGTTTCTGTTTTTCATCCTTCTCTGATCTTACCAATACACATGACCGCCTGCTGAGATAAATTAGCCATGGCGTACGTGGTCACACACATTTGCGTATGGTTTTGTGACAACATACACCAGTGGCTATCCTGTCTCAGCGGGTGGCCAGTAATTATTGAGGTACTGGTCATGCGGTTTATTAGGATCAGTGCTACTAGTGGCTCATTGAGCCTTAGCAAAGTTTATGAGGTGGTCTAACAGGACCATTTCCTCATGATTTGTTCGTTAATAAAATACTATGGTAGGTTGTGTAACGTACTGTAATGCAGGGCCTTGGTAAGTAGCCCCACTACCCCCTATGTGGTTAATTAGTGCTTTAACCTTACACAACAGCAGGGGTATGCAAAGAAAAAACCTGTGTTTGGGGTTAAAAGATACTATAGCATGTTGGACAAACCTTGTTTGAGACCTACAATGAAGGTTGTGTAATGTACTGTACTGCTATTGTGGACTTATGGTGTAAGCTTGATCCAGTTTTGAAAAGTTCAACAAGAAGACCCATATTTTTGCTTTAAGTACAGTACATGTATTACGGCTGGTCATTATTAATATTTTCAGATATCAATGAATGTGTGACAAGCACTGATAACTGTGACCTGTTCATCAACACTGTGTGTGTCAACACTAATGGAAATTTCAGCTGTAACTGTATCAGGGGGTATGTCATCAGTTCTACCAGTAGAGAATGCATATCAGCGTGTAAGTCATACCCTAGTTATAAATATATTTATATGAATGATATTGTCAGAAGTGTAGTAAGCACATGCAACAGTAATAATATTATGCAGATAACTGTGACCTGTTCATCAACTCTGTGTGTCAACACTAATGGAAATTTCAGCTGTAACTGTATCAGGGTGTATGTCATCAGTTCTACCAGTGGAGAATGCATACCAGCGTGTAAGTCATACTCTAGTTATAAATATATTTATATGAATGATATTGTCAAAAGTGTAATAAGCACATGCAACAGTAATAATATGATGCAGATAACTGTGACCTGTTCATCAACTCTGTGTGTCAACACTATTGGAAATTTGAGCTGTAACTGTATCAGGGGGTATGTCATCAGTTCTACCAGTGGAGAATGCATACCAGCGTGTAAGTCATACTCTGGTTATATATATATATATATTTCTATGAATGATATCATCAAAAGTATAATAAACACATGCCACAGTAAATTCACAACATGAGGAATTATCCATTGAATCACCCTGAAAAGTTATACTACTGTCTGAAAATTCGATAAGGATCAGTCACTACTGTCTTCTAAGCTGTGGACTCAATTACAGTGGAATATACAGTAGGTTTACCCAGGTCTCCTGTCGAACAAAAGATGTACAATGAATAAATACATGCTACTAGGAATCTCACCACATGAGGTCATCCATTAAATCACACTTAGTCAAAGTTCTACTGTCAGTAAATTATAAACTGAGTCACTATTTTCTTCTAAACTGTGGACTCCATTACAGAGGAATATACAGAAGGTTTACCAAGACTCCCTGTCAAATAAAATAAGTACAATGAATACATGCTACTAGGAATCTCACCACGTAAGAATTATCCATTGAATCACCCCCGATCAAAGTTATACTGTCAGTAAAGTAGCAAATGATCCGCTATTGTCTTCCAAACTGTGGACTCCATTACAGAGGAATATACAGAAGGTTTACCAAGACTTCCTGTCAAATAAAATAAATACAACGAATACATGTTACTAGGGATCTTACCACATGAGAATTATCCATTAAATCACCCCCAATCAAAGTTCTACTGTCCGTAAAGTAGCAAATGAGCCGCTATTGTCGTCTAAACTGTGGACTCCTTTACAGAGGAATATACAGAAGGGTTACCCAGGCTTTCTGTCGAACTAACAAAGTCAGTATATTAGATAAGGATCAATCACTATTGTTTTCTAAACTGGTTTACCAAGACTCCCTGTCAAATAAAATAAGTGCAATGAATACATGCTAATATGATATCACATTACATGAGAAATTATCTATTAAATCACACCTGATCAAAGTTCTACTTCTCTCAGTAAAAAAACAAGAGTCATTGTTGTCTTCCAAACTGTGGACTCTATTACAGAGGGAATATACAGAATGTTTACACAGGGTTCGTGTCAAACAAAGAAGTGCAAGGAACACATGTAATACAGAGGAATATATATACATTAGTTTTACCAAAACTCCCTGTCAAATAAGGTGTTGCAATGTCATGGGTTGCTGCCTCATCTCTTGAAAAACAGCTACACATGAATACCCTAATTGAATAGAAATGTGCAAAATTGATCAGTTCAATTGATTATATGTACCGGCTCTTGGCCAATCATGATTCCATTGTTCAGGAGGGGCTGCCTTTCAAATTTTCCCACAACACATCTAGTCAATTCTGATGTCTGCCCACTGCTGATCCACTGCATACTTAGAAAATGCCAAATTTTATATGTTGTCATCAATTCAGTAAATATTTAAACACAATAAAGTTGGGATCCTTATATGATTTGTAACTACAACCACTTTTGTCTTTTCTTACAGTTGAATGTAATCCCGCTGACAGGATGGAATGTAACTTCCCTGAGGAATTCTGTTACATTGATGAGTTTGGAGATTACTTCTGTGACTGCTCTCCTGGATTTAGTAGACCAATCCCAGCCTCTCTCTGTCAGAGTGAGTGATATAGCCTATGTTCTAATCTCTCCCTGTCAGAGTGAGTGATATAGCCTATGTATTGGGCCAGTATAAAAACACAGGTTTTCATGTGAAGTGACACAGGACGTGTTTGCTTGAAATATGCCTCATTGGCCAATTGCCACATAAACACCATGTTTTACCACAGGTTTAACTGTTAAAACATGTGAAAGGCCCCAGGATAAAGATTTACGCTGACATATATTCCTGTGTCAAATATGTTTGCACAAAATCTAACATGTGAAAAACTGTGGCCTGTGGCTCAGGTTGTGCCTGTCATATATTTAGTAATTATGTCAGAACGAAATAGTATTTGGTCAATTGCCTCAGGTTTATGACACTTTTGTCACACATGTTATATGCTACAAGTTTGCCTCCATTTTCACATGTCATGATAAATTTGTGAAAACATGTGTCCATGTGAGCAAAGAAGATGTTGCAAAAACATGAAAACGTGTGGCAAATTGGTTCCGGATACACAGTGACACAGTGACACATGTGTTTTCTATTCATTGCCATGTGTGTTCACCTGTTGTTTTTGACACAGGTTACTGCAGGTTTATTTTGTAAGGGTGCATATGAAATAAAATATCATCCAATAATAAAATATTACCTTGGCCTTTCAAGCAGTTCCTTTTTTTCATAGTAGTATATTTATACAAGCAGCATATGATACGAATTTTCTCCAAAAAATATATTTACACCACAATAAATCAAAATGCTCATGCTGAAAAGGTAATGAGATAATTTATGTACTCAAACGCAGTGCCGTGGTACTAACCTTGTTCTCAACAGAGTTCTGACGAGAGTAAATGCAGCATTATAATCATGGTACTGAGATTTTATACTGGCTTCCTGCCAGGCCTACTTAACAAATAGTGTTAAAAGTAAACTGTCCCTCTAGACGTTAAATGCAAACTCAAGTGCCGTGGTACTAACTCTGTTCTCAATATAGAGTTCTGACGAGTAAATGCAACATCATACTCATGGTACTGGGATTACATACTGGCTTCCTGCCATTGATATGTTCTTCCATGGGTAGGCCTACTGAAGTTGACATATAGTGTTAAAACTGTCCGTCTAATGGTAATGAGATAAGTGTTGTACTCAATCTCAGTGCCATGGTACTAACTCTGTTCTCAACAGAGTTCTGTACAGAGTAAGTGCAGCATTATACTGAGTGTACTGTGATGTTATACTGGTATCCTACCATCGATATGTTCTTTCATGGGTAGGCCTACTTAACAATTAGTGTTAAAACTGTCCCTCTAGAGTCTAGCAGTTAAATGTATGTACAAGACACTGTCCACCTGATGCCATGAATTAAGTGTTCAATTATATTATTAATTGCAGACAACAATGAATGTAGAGAGCTGGCTATGCCATGTGATGAGCATTCTCACTGTGTTGATCTCACTCCAAATCTCGCAAAGCCAGATGATTTATACGTATGTCAGTGTGATGAGGGATACACAGTGCTGGCTGGGAAATGTGTACAAGGTACTTTTTTTTCTCTTATATTGCAGGGGTTAATTAAGCCTCTTGTATTATGCCCTGTGATGAGCATTCTTGTTGTGTTGGTGTCACCCCAACTCTCACAGGTTGTCAGCGTGATGTGCGATACACAACGCTGAC
Organism: Psolus chitonoides; assembly: GCA_027564615.1. Classification (NCBI taxonomy): domain Eukaryota; kingdom Metazoa; phylum Echinodermata; class Holothuroidea; order Dendrochirotida; family Psolidae; genus Psolus; species Psolus chitonoides. The sequence continues at coordinate 6,705 of JAODUJ010813553.1, read as the reverse complement.
TGGGAAATGTGTACAATGTACAGTACTATATATGTTGTATTGTAGCTAGGAGTTACGTCTTTTCATATTGAAGGGGTTACGTCTTTGTTGTATTATCAGGGTTCCCACACGGTCAGGAAGACGGGAATAACAAGAAGAAGGTTGGGAATAAAAAAAGTCAATGCCTGGAAAAGTCTTCAGATTCAATGTCGGGTCTTTTTGATCTGATCCAAGGGAAGAGTTTGCAGGATAGTGAATGTTTTCTGTTAAAACATTTCGTACATAAGAATCGGGACGGGTTTTCTGTTGCAAAGATGACCCCTTAGGGAGAACCAGGTTGGTAAAGCATCGCATTGATACGGGTGATGCCGTCCCAATTCGGCAGCTACCTAGGAGACTGCCCTTTCACACACGTGTAGAGGCACAGGCTGAGGTAAACGACATGCTTAAGCCTTAAGCAAGGTGTTATTTCTCCCTCTAAAAGTGCGTTGTCCTCTCCTGTTGTACTGGTGAGAAAAGCTGATGGTTATCTGCGGTTCTGTATTGACTATCACAGATTGAATGAGGTTACCCATAAGGATGCATTTACATTGCCTAGAATAGATGATGGTTTAGATGAAGTGGTTTTCTACCCTCAAAAGTGGGTACTGGCAGGTTTAAATGGATTAAAAGGACAAGGAGAAAACTGCTTTCTCCATGAGTAGTGGTCTATATGAATTTAACGTTTTGCCTTTTGGATTAAGCAATGCCCCTGCCACTTTCTAAAGAGTAATTAATTCATATCAGCAGTACCAAGGTGAAATGATGTTAGACTTGGTACCTAAGTTGCCCATGGTGAGTAGATAATCCCTAATGATTTTAGTGACAATCTCATTAATATTCATGAGTGGGCGGGGCATAGAAGCAACTTCTTTCAATGCCGATACCTCGGCAACCGTATGTCTGATTTTGCTCTGACTTATTTTGATGACATTGGTAGGAGGTGGGGTACATATGTAGGTTAGTACCTTATTACATCTTATTAATATTCATGAGCGGCGGGGCCATATGTAATTTCACTGAAAATTGCTCGTAACCATGTGATCTCAGCAGCGGCATGGTGGATTAATGTCATACTTAGCACATAGATTGCCCTTGGTGAGTAGATGTTCCCTCTGAATTGGTACCAATCTCATTAATATTCATGAGTGGGCGGGGCTTAGAAGCAATTCCTTAAAATGTCGATATCTCGGCAACCGTATATCCAATTATGTTCGAACTTATATTGGTGGTATTGGTAGGTGTGGTACATGTGTATGTTAAAACATGGCTGCATCTCATTAATATTCATGCGGGGCGGGGCCAATTGTAATTTCACTGAAATTTGCTCATAAAAATGTGATTGCTCATAACCACATTATCCCAGCAGTGGCATGGTGGATTGATGTCATACTTGGCACATACATTGCCCGTGGTGGGTAAATAATCCCTATTGATTTTGATGCCAATCTCATTAATATGTGCTGGACTTAGAAGCTATTCCTTAAAATGTCAGTATCTTGGTAACTGTATGTCCGATTTCAAACCTGTGTTGGTGGCACTCGTGAGGGTGGGATATATTTTAGCATGGAAGTCAGCAGGTGTCAAATACTGAAACTGGCACTGGTACCAAGTTAGCAATGCAATGTTACGGCTTGGTCAGCTAGATATGGCGGACATTACCATACTGAAACTGTGCACTTCAAAGAGACAGGTAATCACAAAACCTTCCAGGTTTTCTTGTTAGGGTTATGTTCCTACTACAGGAAATTTATTAGGTTTCTCGATTAATAAGAATGTTTCGGTTCAGAATCTGTCTGAATAGCATTTAATGGTCTAAGAATAGTGAAGGATCACATACCTACTGTTGGACTGAAAGACATTTATCGCGTGAGTTACTTGCAGCATGCGGTGGTGCCAGGCAAAAGTACTTCGAAGCTATTCAGGAAAAGAAGGAAGCAAAGACAGCTGAGGCCATAGTGGATAGCATTGACAGTCTGAAAAAGAGCAAAGAGGTACACAAGGAGATAGCTGACATGACAAGTGAGGCAGACAAGTACTATGTAAAGACGGAATCGAGTAGGAACATCACATATGTAACGACTATGAATACTCTGAGGAGAGGCTCCAAGGAGAAAGAAGAGGAAAAAGTGTTAATGAAGACTTAGGACCTGTAAATTTGAACTTCACACTGGTCATGAAAAACTCACATTATGGTAAGGAAAAGTGTGGGAACCCTGTATTATTCCCTGTGATCAGCATTCTTATTGTGTTGGTGTCACCCCAACTCTCACAGAGTGAGATGACCTATACATCTGTCAGTGAGATGAGGGACACACACAGCTGGCTGGGAAATGTGTACAAGGTACTGTATTCAATTTAGTATATTGTCGGTTAAGTCTTGTAATATGCTATGTGATGTTTACTGTACTGTATTATTTATGCTATGTTGTAAAGGGTGGACAGATTAAAATATTATGGTGAAATAATGTTGAGTGAAGTATGAGCATGTGGTATAGTAATATTCACTGATGTATACCACTGTATGATTATTACCGTTGTTATTTACTGATAACTGCCGTACCCAGAAAATATTAACGTAACATACCTCGTAGCAATTGCATGAAAAACATTAACAGCGAGCACCATGATTAGTATTTGCTACCTGTTAGCAAGAATCAAACCTTCCCTTTATTCCAGGACATTGAGGAAAATTGTAATTTGTAGAAATGTCATAGCAACGGATATGAACATGAAAATGTTCTGCAATAAAGCCAAATGTTGCAAATAATTCATTTTAATTACAAGGAGATAGGTGTATTATGCCGTTTCCTTTGTCACAGCATTTCTCAAAATTTCTATACAACACAAACTTGCCTCTGGATTAAATGGCATGATGGATCTTTAGATCCCACAAATAGTCCTACAATTTGGCCTTTTTGTGAATATTGTACACATTTTACAACAACGTGATAAAACATGTATTTCTGCTCTCTTCTTTAGAACTTGAATTCCGCCTTGGGATGCTGGTTTTAAGAATAAACGACAACACAGAGCTCTGGTCGTCAGATCTGATAGACCCAAGTACCTCAAGATTCATTCAATTCTCAAAAATTCTCTGCAGTTTTGTAAGAAAATCAACATTTCATTCATTGTATTTGTGTGAATGTTCGACATAGTGTTTTGTAAAATAATAAAATGAATCAGACAATTTCATTAGGTTTTAGTTTTAATATTTGTATAATAAGAGCTATGAATTTTACGTTGTTTAAAGTTAAAATGGGCCAGTTTAAATTTGGACAATCCTTTGCTAAACATTTTATTCCTAGAATTAATTATGATTTTCAATATTATTCCATGAGTGGTAAATATTGAAAAGTTATGTTTTTAAGTTAAAAGAAATATGACAATTTTGCTCCTCACACAAGACAATGCTTTAATATGAGACTAGCCTAATTAACATAAATTTCCTGCCCAAATATTTAAATTTCAAACAATGCAACATTCATAACCTCTACATACAGCAATATTTTATGAAAGTGAAGTTATTTTGGAGATTGTCTGATGATATTAAGTCTTTACCCCATGGCTGGCATTACGGAGGTGAGAATTTGCGCTTAAGTCTGTCCCTTTTATTCGCAACAGCCCGGCGTCATCACGCCCCAGTACCCCTGTATCCCCATGCTGGAAATCTGTGGCATCTACTGACAGTTTCAAGCTATGCATGGCCAGGGGAAAAGGTAGGGTCACATGCGACCCAGATATGGACTAAAGGGTTATATGTCCTCGTCACATTTTTATTTCCTCTCCTCAGCTGCAATGCAAACTCACTGAGCTTTGAACTACTGTCAAATTATATTCAGCTTCTTCGTTAAGAAATTCAACTTCAAATATTCTCGTTAGTTTTGATTCACCCAGTTAAATTCCAGCCACTTCATGCAGTTGGTTACGTAATACAGTTCTATGAATTAAAATGCTTATTTATTCGAATTTTCTTAGAGAGACTTTTGAAAACAGAAAAGTTCTTTTCACTATGGTTTCTCTCTTAAGTTGTTCTTACAGGCAAATGGTACCTCATATTTGTAAATCCAACATTATGAAGTCATTGTATTGCCAGTGCTAAGTTCCTGTCATGTTTGTTTTACCATATCATACATCCTATCTCACAGTAAATGGTCAACCAGTTATTCTGTTCTGGGATAGCGTTTGAGCAGGATATTTCCAGTGCTACTGTTGCTCTGCATTTAGCAGTGCTCTCAACATATCTAGTGCTAAACTTTAATGACCTAAACCTATCATAGTATTGCTTGTGCTAAACACCTGATGTATTTGTTTCATCGGGTCATGGACTCTATCTCACAGTCAAAGGTCAACCAGTCTGTTCTGGAGTAGGGTTTGAGCAAGATATCTCTGAGATTACTGTCACTCTGCATTTAACAGTGGTCTCAACATATCAAGCGCTGAACTTCAATGACCTAAAACCATCTTTGTATTGTTGGTGCTGAACACTTGATATGTTTGTTTTACCAGATCACAGATTCTATCTCACAGTCGAAGGTCAACCAATCAATCTGTTCTGGGATAGGATTTGAGCAGGATGTCTCTGGTGTGTATGTCGCTCTGCGTTTAACAGTGGTCTCAACGTATTCTTCGCTGACCTCTGATGACCTCAAGACAATATTCTTCCAGACTTCAACTCCTACAGATGATGGATTACGTGTTTGGGAAAAATCAAACATGGATTCACTTGGGGTGAACAGCTCCTCCATTGATGTGAAATGTAAGCAAAATTTTATGCTGTCAATCTATTACTCTTTCAAGAATGGAAAATGTCTGTGAACAATTATATTGTCTCTGTTGGTACAATTAGGCTAGTTATTTTTCTCTGCTAGATATCAAAAATACTTTGAAGGATTGCCATATTGATTGCATTGTCCATATTGGTTCATTATGTCGGGATATTACCCCTGATAGCTTTTTTTTTACAATGATGCAAATGCTAATAAAAATTACATTTTCTTGACTGGAAATGTAGCTATAAATAATATGTGTAACAATTTACAGTTAGAGCTCACTAGATACAAGATATCTCCTGATTGGCTGTTTGTATTGTATAGTATTGAATCTATTGATTGTACTCTTTGTTAGGATTAGAGATTAGGGTTAGTGTTAGCCAATCAGGAAAAGTCTTGTAAACTAGTGCGCTCCGACCCCCAATTTATTCTCATTACTGTAACATAAATAACTATGGTAATTAGTCAGGTACTATTACATGTCTATGTTCAGATCTGTTTCCCCTACATTTTCCTATAGTGTATATTTTCTTTATTTCTATCATATTGTCAAAGCAAATATTGCACTATTGTCAAAAGCAAATGAAGTGGTGCTGTCCTGATCAAAGTATTGCAGAGCTGGTAAAGTGGGCCTGCAATATGTTTGCGATTCAGACACATGTCTATTGTGTGTATATTTTTTTCACAATAATCTCTTCTAGGATCTTGTATGATCTTCATTTTGATATTTTTTACCCATTTTGTTTTATTGCAGTGTTGACGGAAATTGCCTGCACTGATACAACGTGTAAGAATGGAGGCACTTGCATGATTAATGAGGCCATATATAGGACAGACTGCAGGTGGGTACATCTACATAGCTCCAACTAGCGAAATAAAAGTATCATAATCTTCCTTTCACCTGTTCTTATCTGGTCTTATCAATTGTTCATGAATAGTATATGGTACTTTTTGAAATAGAGAAGAACATTTTTCTGAAATGCCAAAACTTTCATTATTGTTTCCAAAGTACTGAGCCAGAAAGACTTAGTTAATCCTTGCATGTAAAAAATAGTTCCAAGTAAAATTTATATGAAAAAACTGCGAAAAAGACCACATAAATGACACATAAAATACCTAATTTCATATATATAAGGCGAAGGTGACGCACTGAAAGACCTTTTAAACACCATATCTTGATAAGGTAAATCGAATTTATGAATAAAGTAGGACCCTATATTGATCACACTATTGTTTTGTTGGAGGTCAAATAATGAAATAGCTTTCATGTCGTTATATCTAATAATGAATATCCTTATCCACAGATGTCCTACAGGATTTAGTGGAGAATCATGCCAAGAAGTTATCACCAGTTTAATTGATGGTGAGTAAATCAATACATTAGAATGTGATAGTAGTGGGGAATCATGTCAAGAAATTATCACCAGGATAATTGATGGTGAGTAAATTAATGTATTATAATGTGATGGTAGCGGGGGATCATGTCAAGAAGTTATCCCCAGGATAATTGATGGTGAGTTAATTAATGCATTATAATGTTATGGTAGTGGGGAATCATGTCAAAAAGTTATCACCAGGATAATTGATGGTGAGTAAATTAATGCATCAGAATATGATGGTAGTGGGGAATAATGTCAAGAAGTTATCACCAGGAAAAGCGAGGGTGAGTAAATTAATGCATTAGAATGTGATGGAAGTGGGGAATCATGTCAAGAAGTTATCACCAGGAAAAGTGAGGGTGAGTAATCTAATGCATCAGATTGTGATGGTAGTGGGGAATCATGTCAAGAAGTTATCACCAGGAAAAGTGAGGGTGAGTGAATCAATGCATTAGAATATGATGGTACTGGGGAATCATGTCATGAAGTTATCCCCAGGATAATTGAGGGTGAGTAAATTAACGCATTAGAATGTG
>JAODUJ010813442.1:0-13153 GCA_027564615.1 Psolus chitonoides | reverse complement strand
CACATGGTAGGTAGGGAGGGACACATGATAGGGAGTGACACATGGTATGGGGGAGGGACACATGGCAGGGAGGGAGTGACACATGGTGGGGAGGAAGTGACACATGGTAGGAAGAGAGGGAGGGACACATGGTAAGGAGAGACACAGTATGGTATGGGGAGGGACACATGATAGGGTGGGAGGATGGGCATAGGTGGATATGAGCATATGGTGGGGATGAACACAGAATGCGGGGAGACATGTGGAGATATACATAGGGTGGGGAGGGACATGTGGTGGTTAGGTACATCGGGTACATCAATAGGGGCCATGTACCCATGTGTCACTCCCTCTCTCTCTCCCGACCACGTGTCTCTCTCTCTCCATACCATGTATCCCGCCCTACCATGTGTCCCTCCCTTCCTACTATGTGTCCCTTCCTCCATACCACGTGTCCATCCCTCCCTCCCTACCATGTGTCCCTCCCTACCATGTGTTCCTCCCTCTCAACCATGTGTCACTCCCTCCCTACCACGTGTCCCTCCCCCGTATCATGTATCATATTCGAATTTTCCACGTGTCCATGCATCCCTCCCTACTCCCTGCCATGCACCCTTCCCTCCCTACGATGTGTCCCTCCCTCCCTACCATGTGTCCCTCCCTCACTACCATGCCCTTCCTCCCTCCTTACCACGTGTCCCTCCGTCCATATCGTGTGTCCCCCCTCCATACCATGTGTCCCTCCCTACCATGTGCCCGTCCATATCGTGTCTCCACCACATGTTCCTCCCTACCACCTGTCCTCTCAATCCTATGTCTATCACCAACAAATGTCCCTCTGCACCATCGATATTCTTCCCCACCCTATGTATTGTATACCCCACCCTATGTATTGTATGTCCCTCCGCACCCCTTGTTCATTAGCACCACAAGTCCCTCCCCACCACAAGTCCTTCCCCACCCTATGTCCACCGCCACCACATTTCCCTCCCCACCCTTAGGATCAGTGCAATGATTCCCCAGGGTGCGAGGTCCACGACAGGGTGGAGAGTGAGACGGGGTCCGACGTATAATTACAATAAGTGTATGATCGAGGCCGGATACTCCGGGAACCATGGCCGCGGTCCTCTCAGCTAGTCTCGACCTTGTCCGGCCTCGACTACAACACTGCTCATGCTCCCCCTCCCCGACTACAACACCGCTCCTGGGCTCCCCTCCCCCCTTCATTACACCGTTTACTGAAAACTTACAGCCGAAACCATGAAACGAATGTGGATCATTAAATGTATTGTACCTGTTTTCGTATGAGTGGTTTGCCTACTAAAATGGCGGATGTTCCGCTCCATTGAGTACTACCTATTGTCGCGAGACTGGCCAATCTCGCGCCTCCCAACCAGCTCTTCAGTCTTCGTGTGCATAATAAACGTTATATCGCTTCCTTATGGGCGATTGCTTCCTGAATGGTCATATCATGCTGGTGTTTTCAAGACACCTTCAGAAGACTGGTACTGTTGAAGGGGTCCATTTTCTAGCACAAAGAAGGATACCAAACATGTCATTTAGTTAGGAAACATGACCTTACAGATTTGACATGTGTATGTAAACTCCTTCTGCCTCGTTCCAGGCAGTCAGTGGGAATTTCTCCCCTCAGAAATTTACCATAATTACCACCTATTCATGATTGTGATCATCTCTCAAATGTACTATGGACAACCTACACACCATATATGAGACTGATTCAAGATGCCTCAGCCCTCAGACAAATTAGTATGATATTTTGTTCACAAGATACGTTTGGTAAAAAACATTTGTTTATGGGAAACGTACCCAACATGTACTATTGTGAGCACTGGCGGAAATTTGTTCTGAAACTTGGGAAGGGTGGGGGAGGGGAGGGGAGGTAAGGGGGGGGGGGGAAGGCTCCGAAGATCAGAACGCAATCCAAACTCGTGCACTGGCGGATCAACGGTGGCTGCATGGGAGGTGCCAGAAGAAGGGTTATGAAGCTGTGTTCTGGGAGAAGTCTAAGAGGATGGGTGTCCCCATTCGCTTTGGGAACAGTTTGTGTTATATGAACCCTTCTATCTCCTGGCACTATTTGTAGTTAGTAGTTACGTATACTTTCCTCACTTAATTAACTAATTAAACAATTAAAAGCATATCCGAACGAAAGTTCCGATGACAGGTTTACCTCTATGGGAAGCTTAGAGTTTATTCTTTTCATAAATATCAATTTTATGCTGACTTACATAATATTGGTATACAAAATGTGTTGCAAACTTTTTAAATCAATTGCTTGGAAAGAATTGAATGAAATTTGTTCTTCATGCCTATCATATAGTGAAATGTGTTTTTACCCAGGTCAAAAGTAACATTTTTGGGGTCAAATGTCTATCAAATAAGCCAAATTCCAGGTCTGTATGGGGTTGCTAACTCACTTTATGAAAATTTCAGTCCGGACATGGTATTTGCGAGCAATTAGCTCGCACTCAGCGATAATGGGTTAGGATGCTTAGATGCAAAATGCTGCTAATATATTTTGTTATTAGAATGATTCGTTTCTTGAAAAACTAGTGAAATTGATAGGTGTCTGTATGTAAAAGGTTCCCATATTTAATATTTACAGACAGTAAAATTCAGTTGCTTGATATACCGTTGTTTGCCGGGGGCACCAACTGAAATCAAGTTGACACTAGAAAAAACTAGTAATTGCCAACAATTCAGGGGATTTTTGTATCCGTCTGTCAGACCTTCGACGCAGGGCAAAACATAGAAGAAACAAATATTACTTCGCGCGAAAATAGGTTATGAGCGGCATCAAATCACGCCGGGTGACAGGACAAGACGGAACACGCGCGGCGGATACTGTAGGTAAAATCGTTATCATGCCGTTGTTTACGTCACAGAACAGCAATTCGTTACATATAACACCAGATGACAGGACTGCAAAAATGAAGAAACACTATCGGTATTTAGATGGCACATGACAAAACGGGCAAAAGAAATGCTATAATTCGCGCGGAAAGTTTTGGGTTTTATTGACTGATCTCTAAGCGAACCCGTCTGACATCGAATTTACAATATCTGATGTGTATGTATCTTACACTATCAGGGGACTATACAGGAATTATTTTCGTCACAATAGATCAAATCCAAGTTAAATATCACAGAGAAATAATAATAGAAAGCCCATTTTATTGTCATATTTATGAACATCTGGTGGGGATTTGTATATACCATGCCCGCTTGTGTGTGTGTGTGTAGGGGGGGGGGGGCGGGGCCCCTAGGGCCCCTATCCCCGGGATTTCCGCCTAGCATTGTGAGACCGATAGCCTATGTTTCAGTCTCCCATCTGCCCAGCTAATTCTGGTAAAAGACTGTGTTAGGTTCAACCTTCAATACTAAAACCTCACATATATTCTATCTAGTTTCTATTTGCATCACCAAACCAAGTTTCATCAAGATCAGATGTGTACACGTTTTTGCACAGGGTTTATTAACTTATATTGGGCAGCCTAGTCAAGAGTATGAGTCTCATCAAAAGTTGCTCTCGTTGAGTTTGGTCTTGTCAATTATAGAAGAAGGATTATTCACTATTTTATTGATTTTTTAGGTGATAACACACATCATGGGATTCTTGGAAGACCAATCGGATCTTTTCTCAGCTTCCTTGGTGTCAAAAACCTGGTATATATCATCACGTGATCTCTGTCTACAGGCTGGAGTGGACCTTACGATTACTGTGTCTCCTACCATGCGATCATTGACAGACGTCATTCATTTAAATCAAGCAAAAGTATCAAAACTTAGCATTGAGATTGCCTCTGAAAGTTGTACCAACAGAAAAAAGGCACCATCAGGCCATCGAGAAAGGTGCCAACATTATGCCATCGAAACAACAATGAATTCACGAGAAAAGCTTCTTTATTTGGAATCACATTCAGAACATTATCTTTAACTTCATGCATTCAATTTCCATCAAACATATACATTGATATAATAGAGAGAAGTGTCAACCTGAAATCCTTAGAATTAACTTACCGTTTTTTCCCCCCATTAAGACATTATAGACATAGGGAGGCAGGACCAACAAGACTGGAATCTGCTCTTCGCAATATAACTGATGTAGAGATAAATATCATGCCTAATAGGTTTCTAATAAGTTTCTGTGCGAGAAATATGCCTCTATTAAAGGTTATTGCGATGTATAAGTGTCAGAATATATATCGACAGTGTATACAGAAGATATGCAATGAGATTGCGGTCAGTCAGAAGATTATTGTGCATCATTTGTTCGAGGATCAGTTATCAGAGGAACTGAGGGACTTTGTATGTGACCCCCACATAAATATCCATCATCTCTCAGTATCAAAATACAACAGGGACCCTCTCACAGAACAAGCATTAGGATGGCTAGGGAACATGAGTTCCCACTTACAAGTATTGGATTTTACAATCGACAGACAACCAAATCTAGACATGTTGGAATCTCTCAATAATCAACTGAAGTCAATACCACACATTAGATTAATGTTCCCGTGTGACGTTGCAAATAGCAGGGATATTTTGCTTGCATTGTCCGATGTACGCAGTTTAGAATTTGGAGGACGTCTCTTTACGTTGAGTCTCGGCCAACGCTCTCGCATATTACCAGGAATTCATCTGACGTTAACATGTAAACAAGATGTCCTTGAGCCTAACGGGGACATTTTCTCTTCCATTGTTAATAGTCGACCACAGTTGGCCAGTAACATTGAGATTAAATTCTGTCTAGAAACACGTCCATGTGAGGTAACTAGTCGACCACAGTTGGCCAGTAACATTGAGATGAAATTCTGTCTAGACACACGTCCATGTGAGGTAACAAATGAGGCACTTACAACCTTCGATGGAATAAAATCTTTGACAATTAACGTCATACGGAGAGTCTCTCTACGCACATATGGTATCCACGCAATACATCTTCCCAAGTCATCCAAAATTTCACAACTACGCTCATTGTCTTTAAAACTATCGGAAGGTATTTCAACCAAAGTCCGAAAAGAGAATAGTGTACATCGAACCAACCTTTTGAAGGTTGATCAGGTTTTAGAGTTTTCTATGCCTCAACTGCAGCAGTTAAAATTGTCATGCTCATCCTTGTCTGATGATGGAATACAGACATTGGCTACATATGCTTTGGATCTGAGATCCTTAGATATAAGTGACTGTCCTTATATAACAGATAATGGGATACTCACTGTCGTATCTAATTTTAAAAGATTACAACAATTAGACTTGGGCGAGTGTGAATCTTTGACTCGTAAATGTATCGACTACATTGCTGAACTCAATACCACCCTACTAGAGCTAACAGTTCATAGTAGAGACAGTTATCGTGACAAGGCCGAAGAGCTCCCAGGTAAAATACTAACGCTTGGTAAAGTAACTGTCACTACTACTGTATTATGACTGAATAGTAGCACACACAGTGTAACACACTGGCAACCGGGGCATGTCCCGGCTTACTACATTTGTGGTGTCTCGCGTATTCAGACATTAAAAACATTATTGTAATATAAAACTACACTCTAAAAAATAAAGTGCTAAAATCAGCACTTGGAGCAGTTTTATAGCACTTATCAAGAGTCCTAATAGGGACTGCAACGAGGGTGCTGCATGTAGCACTTACTACGGTGCTTGTCCATGTAACACTTTAAAGGTGCTATCATAAGAGCACTTGCAGAGTGTTGTTTATAACACTGTAAGTGCTACAATTGGTTTCAAAGTGCAAGTAAGGTTATTGAGCAATGCACTGTTGAACAAGCATGAAAGGGTTAATATGCAACAGGCTGAATTAACTGTAGAGGCTTTGCGATTTCCTGCAATACGTGTGTGCTTTTTACGTGACGAGAAACGGACACGGGCCAACGGCAAAAACAACAACTCTACTACAAACTTACCCTGATCACTAAAAATACAAAACTAAAACAAGATGCTCACACCATCTCGAAAGGGTATACTAACACGCAGAAAACAATTGAGACCCTAACTCAAAAACACTCCATCACCACTCACCTCCAGTCACTTGATTACCATTTCATCCGAGGAACGCTATTTCGACAGTCAGTAGACGACTGGCTCACGCCAACGTCTACTGAAAGCAGCAAAGGTCGGCCGAGTGTGGTTCGCTTCCATGCGCAACTTTTTGCCACTCTTTACGAGGGGGACCAACGCCTCGGCTCTACCCACATCCCCATCAAAAATCCAACGACACCTGCTGCACCAGATATGCCGCCTCACAGTGGCGACAATCAGCAGCAGTGTATTCTGAAGCGCAGCTGAGCACACATGGGGAGACAAACCATAGAGAGCATATTCTACACTTGCCACCCGCTGTGCGCTCCCAGCAAAACGAATAACTATCGACTGGAACCAGTCCCATACCGGCCCAACAAAGGTGCACTCAAACATGAGCTGGTATTGCACTGTTTCAAGTGCTCTACAGCCCTCCCGAGGACAAACCCCATTACCAAGTCGAAAATCTACGAAGTCGAAAATAATTGGTGACAACGACTCCGTGAGCCATCCTCCAAGCCAAGCAACGGTAGAGGGTTCGACACCCAACATTACTGCTGGACCACCCTCACCTCTAATATTACGAGGTGAATCGCTGATCTGAGAGTACAACCCTGTTGGGTATAAAGCCTTTGGCCGAGTGTTCGAAAACGAATCAGGCCAAAAAGGACGTAAAGCAAAACCTCCCCAAAACCTAACGGAAGCGGCAAAAGGCAGAGAAGTATGTTCGAAAGCAGCGAACACTCCTTTCAGAAGCAGAAGGAGGAAGCGGAGCTTGGATGGCAAGTGTACCATTCCAAGCCCACCGTTAAGAGTGTCCCTATAAAACACTGATCGCTTCACAGAATCGGTTTTCGCTTCCCCCAAATAAAATAAAATAACACCCTCTCCAGTCCCACCAAGGCACGCTCCGACACGGCAATCGCGGTGCCCGAGTACCAAAGGAGAGGGACAATAAACTTGTTAATAACCGTAATCTTCCCTACAAGAGAAAGCCATTTCCTACTAAAGCTGGAATAGCCTGGCCTCCGCCACATCTACTCTTTCTGTCTAGGTGCGATCATCTGGGGCGCCATACCAAAGCCAGATACCGTTAATTAACCCGCATCATGTCATCGCACCATGTTGCCTCAAAAGGTAGTTGACAATAGCGCCACCTCCCACGATGAAGACCCTTGGTCTCTGATTCATTCAATTTGGCACCAGTCGGTCAACATATCCGACAAAGATCTGAAGGAGGCCAGGTCTGATACCACAAACGTAATGCGTTGGAGCGCCTAGCGTGCCAAAAGTCCATCAATCGACATATGTCAATTAAACTTACATATGTACAGTTTCGTCCAATCAGATCTCGAGAAACTATACATATATAGAGAAATAGGACGTATCTAGCAGAAACTTACATATGTCGAATTTATTAGATACGTTTAATTTCGTCCAATCAGATGGCGAGAAATCGTACATGTATAAAATGTGATTATGTAACTTGATATAGATTTTTGCGAGAATTTCAATATGTGATCCTGTCAAACAAACAGGACTGACATGATGACCATGTTAACATTCCCCTACTACTTAGTGATTTAGTTTTTGTGTGGGGGGGGGGTCTTGACCCTAATATAATGTGCACGCACAATTCTCGGAACGCCGCTTTTGATTCTCGCAAAATCTCTCTTTTAGGTGGGGATAAATTCGCTGTTTCTCGAACTCTGCCTGTATCTAAGGGGCAACGCTAACACAAGGACTCCATGACCAGATGACGGTCTAGTCAGCTGTGCTACTCAACCGTTTTGGCCCATGTGGACCACTTCCCACCCTCGAACAAAATTGCAAAAAAACCCAAACAAAAAATCTCCATTCCCTATGTTTCTAATCATGCCCCTATATTCATTCACAGACCTACAGAATCCGGTGGACCACAGTGAATGTTTTCTGCGGACCACTAGCGTAACCAGAAAGGGGCGGGGCAGGTCTTGCGGATGAGGTTTTGTCGCCATATTGGTGGTTTTGTCCAAGTTGTCTGTAAATTTGTATACTTTTCGGTAGGCCTCCACCATCACTGTCACCATCTCAAACAATGGTACGAGTAGTAGCCTACGACAGAAACAAGTTAGTTGTTAATGCCTCTAAATCAAATATAATGATGATTTCTACTAGACAACGTGGTGCTCGTGTTTGGTGATGATCATTTAGAATGTGTGAATACTAATAGCATTGACTATTTGGGTGTAAAGTTGGACAAAGGGATATCCTGGAATGACTTTGTTCAAGTTACCAGTTTTTGCAAGCTACTAAACTTCAAAGTTTCTCATCTTTACAGATTAAAGAAGGTGCTCCCTCAACAGACTTTCTTATATTTATAATACGATCATCCAGCCTAAACATCGACTATGTACTCTAACTGTATGGGGCTATACTAGTCGAATAAACATAGACAAAATACAAAGGCCTTTGCATTCATGTTAAGGAATGTAATACTCTTGATATTTTTAAATTTCATCTAAAAGTTAATAAGATTTTAATGTTTATATTCTCCTTTTAATTCCTATCCTTGGTTTTTGTTATTATATTTATGTCATTCTTGTTTCATTTTTATTTGATGCAACGTTTGATATTTTTACCCTTTTAACAGGGCCACTGTTTTGAACAGCCATGCTGATTGTGTTACCCTGTACACTATATTTGAAGAAAAGTTTGATGGGTCTGGGCCAAATCTAATTTGGCTCTAGCTTGTTGGCATGAGTGACCCTAGTATTAGTCCAGGCCATTCAATGTCAAAATGAACATGCCCCAGCTGGAGCGCACTGTTAACAAGAAATTGTTTGATTGGCAGTTAGGATTAGAGGTTAAGCCAATAAGAGAAATTCCTGTTAAACAGTGCGCATCGTTTTCTGGTTTCTGACAGAAATATCAAATCACTGTAGCTAGCTTACGCTCTATTAGGTACTCACCAAGTTCACATCACACACTGTCATATAAATGACAACTGATATTCCGGCAGTCTCTCCTCGTTCGTTTACCAGTCGATGTGAGCTCCCGGGAAAAAAGAAAGACCACACCGAGTGTCGCTGAGTGTGTTGATTACCGAACAATTTAGTGATTATTCTCCTTCAATAAAATGCTCCAGTTTATAGTGATACAGAAATATATATTTAGCATTATAAGACACTGGCTTAATGTGGTAAATGGTATTGGGGGTAGTCCTAGGTCTGTAAATTTCCCAAAGTGTGATATGTTGAATAGGGGCTCTCTTCAGTTTCAGGTAACCTTTACAGCTCTTTATTTTAATATTTATGGTCGATGCACCCATTGTATGAGGGCTATGACAATCCACGCATGAGAGAATTCAGCTATTCCGTGCAAACGATACGTTGACCCGATTCTCCAAGGACTGGAAACCACACATGAAAATATATGGTTTTCTGAATATGTATAGTATCACAGTTCTGTCATACTGTTGGTTAACAACAGGTCATACAGGGTGTCGATTGTTTTAATACCACACGTGTTTTCACACCTAAATAGACCCGATTACATTTATTTTAGAGGATACATGTGTGTTCCAGCGTTAAACTAGATGATCAGCACGGCGAGTGCATATCTACAACGCCGATCGACACCAATAAGCTATAAAGCCAGCATCTACGTACACCAATCTTGCTAAGCACACACCCCTTCCCAATACTGTATACCCAATTTGTTTTGGCCCTCACCCCCAACGAAGTCATGTTCTTGAGCAGCCCGGCAATGAGGAGGTTCCGCCATTATACATATAACCATTTATTGTGGCTCTGCAAAGCATAGTTTTACCCGATGGAAGGGGGACCCAGTATTTCTCGACCGGGGGTGGGGTGGTCAATGTCGGCTATACAGTAGGCCTATGCGATAGATGTGTTCACACTGTGAATACGATCAGAGAATTTCATGACCTGTACATAGCTCTACCCTTGACGTGTGACCTGCATCGGTCAGTCGTTGACCTGCATACCAAGCATAATTCAAAGTTGGTATATTCAAGTTGACATGTTGGCACGTTTTTCAGCTTAAACTATGAAGTCTTATCAGTTATCATCCGCACAAGCACACACATGACCACCCCATAATGACTGTATTTTTTGTATATTCTTTTCGCCTCATTAATTTGGGGAACGATTCTTTAGGGAAACATATTCGGCGCCATGTATGGAGATGTTGGCGTTTATATCTGAGAAATAGCCAATAGGCTATAAGTAATAACGATCTATTTAAATAAGCTATGTAACCAAAAAGCCAACAGATTTGTGATTCCTTGCCTTTAGAATTAAAACATGATACCAAGAACATAATTAAACGTGTTCACTGTGTGACCTCTGTTTACCTCAAACGACCATTGATCTTCTTAAAACAACACAATATCAAGTTTGCCCTGTCATGTTACTGTGTGTTACAAGTTTTTCAGTTTTTGCCCTCTTTTGATCCCAAAATGACATTCCGCATCCACCAGAATCAATGTTTCATGAACTTAAGGAGGTCATACATCTCAGGGTTGAGCTCAACGAATGTGTGCCTCGTCGAGTTGTTGTATTTTACAAGGTTTCAGTGTTTCATCTCGGTGGACCTCAAATGAACGTTGACCTTCACCAAAAAAAAACAATAGGGATAATGTATTAACTGCAATGCATGAGTTCAATTAAATTTGCCTTTTCATGTTACAGTGGTTACATGGTTGTTATTATGACTTTTGACCTACACAAATAACAATAGAGAGCATGTACTAACTATGATGAGAACACTTACCAAGTATGAGCTCAATTGAAGTTTGCTTTATGAAGTTACGGTGTTTACAATGTTTTCACTATTACACCTCTGTTGACCACAAATGACCTTTGACCTCTGCCAAAACCAGTAGAGATCATGTTCCCACTCCGGATAATACATACACGAAGTATGAACTTCATTCAATATGTTTTGATCGATTTAGAGTGTTTACAAGCAATGTACATATGCACAATATATGGTTTTGTTTAAGTTATTTGACCTCTGTTGACCTCACGTGACCTTATACCTTCAACAAAAACAACAGGGATCCCTATGAGCGACATAAATAATAAATCTGAGCTCGATCGAAGTGTTCCTTACCACGTTATGGTGACCTCCACTAAAAACAATAGGAATCATGTACTCATTATGGGCAATCTACCTACCAAGCATGAGAATGATCCGACATTGCGTCATTCACTTATCATGTTTACAATAAGTGTCACACACAAGCGTAACTGTATAGATTTATTTTCCCCCTGGCAAGAATCAAAACTATCGAATTTGCGGACATCCTGTCTTTAAACTCAACATTCACATGTTTAAAAGAAAGGGACACCGTAGAGTGTGTAACAACCACAGAGGCATCTTCTTACTTGTCATAGCTGGTAAAATCTTTGCCAGAGTCATGCTGAATAGGCTTGACTGTCATCTGGAGCAAGGCCACCACTAAGTCTGGAGCAGAACAGCCAGCTTGATACAACATTGGTATACCCCACCAAAGCATTCGACACTGTCAGTGGTGACGGACTGTGGAAGATTATGGCTAAATTTGGTCGCCCGGGAACATTCATCACCATGGTAAGACAGTTCAACGATGGCATGACAGCTAGAGTACTTGATGATGGTGACTGCTCAGACCCGTTCCCAGTAGCAAATGGTGTCAAGCAAGGCTGTGTACTCGCACCTGCCCCATTCAGTATGGTGTGTACAGCCATGCTGTGTGGTGCCTTCCGAGATAGTGATTATGGAGTTCACATCAGGTACAGAATAGACGGAAAGTTATTTAACCTCCGCCGACTTCAAGCACTAACCAAAGTCAAGGAGATAGTGCTGAGAGACTTTCTGTCATGTTGGTGATTGTGCACTTAATGCACACATAGAGCCAGAAATGCAGACCACCATGGACAAGTTCTCAACTGCATGTGACTACTTTGGTTTCACTATCAGCACAAAAAAGACAGAAGGCATGCACCATCCTGCACCCACCAAGCCCTATATCGAACCATCAATTTCTGTAAATGGGCAGAAGCTAAAAGCTGCCAACAAATTCACCTATCTTGGCAGCACACTTTCTAAAGATGTCATGGGCGAGGAGGTCAGTTTCCGAATAGCATAGGCCAGTGCCAGTTTTGGGAAACCTCGCGGAAACGAACATAGATGGATCAGCTCCACAACTAGGATCAAAGTCTATCGTGCCGTTGTTTTGACAACCTTGCGTTGTGAAACCTGGACTGCAGACATGCACAAAAACTGAACCACTTCAACCTAAACTGCTTGCGCAAAATCCTGAAGATCAAGTGGTAAGACAAAACACCAGTCACAGACCTCAGCAAATCAGCACCACGATCCACACCCTGACAATGAAACACCAGATCAGATGGGCAGGCCATGTCTACAGAATGCATGATCACCGCATACCCAAACGACTATGGTACGGCGAACTGAAATCAGGGAAACGTTCATATGGTGGGCAACGCAAACGCTTCAATGATACATTGAAATACGCGCTGAAGTCATTTGATATTGACACGGCCTCGTGGGAGGAAACTGCCCAGGTCCAACCTGGCGTGGGCTCATCAGTCTTGGTTTCACACGTGCTGAAAAGAAGCGCAAAGCTGACGCAGAGGGTAAGCGGCGACTGCGAAAGGAGCGTGCAGTAAGCACCTCCTCACATCTGTCCGACTTGTGGGAGCCTATTCCGTACCCGGATAGGCCTCATCAGCCATCTACAGAGACATGACAGATTGAAGCAACTTTCGGGATGTCAGTGGTCATCATTGCTCTCGATGGACGCACACACACACCTTATCTGCGACATTGCTATCTGAAATAAAGCGCGCATGCACTGGTGAGCATATGCATGAACGCTCCGACAGTATCCATGAAAAACACAGAGACCACGTACAAGTACCGGTACAACCGCGGTTCATTTTTATATATCACTCTGCCCAAGCAGAGGCGACAAACCCGGGGGAGCGGAGTGGGGAGGGGACGTCGGTACTTGCACTCACTTTTGTGTGAAATTTGCAGAGGTGGGCACAAGTCACTTCTTGCAAGTCCAAGTCAAGTCTCAAGTCATTTCTTGCAAGTCCAAGTC
>JAODUJ010813331.1:0-13156 GCA_027564615.1 Psolus chitonoides | reverse complement strand
TTGGTTGCAATCGGTCCTTGCCTGGAAGAGATATGGACAAAACAAACAAGTGTGTACCAAAAGTTTGACACACACACGGACGGACACACACACACACGAAGCATGCAGCCATAAGGTCTCCTCCTACGGACGACCTAAAAAGAAGACTGGAAATCATCATTCCTGTTCTATTTTAAAATAAATATTCTGATCATTGTTACTGATCATTGCTATCAAACCACCACACTTACCAGACAAATATTTTCTCATGGAACTGATCACCGGCACAGCCCAAATTTTAGTGTAACATCCTATCAGTAGGCTAGCCTATTCTACTTTGTTTGCTTGAATGTAACAAAATATTTGAGAGATGTTTCCAACAAGATCTGTTCGATTATCGAGAAAATTATTTTCATTTTGAGGCACTGTATTTGATGCTATTTGGGGATTGAACCGGCGGAATATGATGGAATCGACAAACCAAATAAAGTAGTTGCATTAATGATTGGCATTTTTTTGTAATTGCACTTGCGTAATTTTTTGGCTTTTAATAAATTTGTCTTCAAAATATTGCATTTTTCTGAACACTACTGTAATGCAACAAACCAACAATTGGCAGCCTGTTTTCAACCCTCTTTTACCTTACCTCTAATAAAGTGAATTTCTGATTAGACTTGACAAGCAGTAACACGCCATCAGTGTCTCCTGTCCTGAACGACAGTTTCAGCTGTTGGAGGTCTGTGGCTCTCCTCCGTCTACCACTGGCCTCTCTGGCCTGGTTCAGCAGCTGCTGCTGCCGGTAGCCCTCCTTTATCTCAAACTCAACGAAGCCCTCACCACCAAATGACGAAGGAACGGATTCTGCGAATGAAGAGGAACAGTGAATCATTCTCTATGTAAGGCAAGTTTCATATTCGTGACACAACATCAGCCAATGTCTGTTACAGAGCCATTTTGCAGGCCAATGACATTCTAAGTTATGGTGGCCAGTTCCTTTCCTCGCCACCTTTTCCTACACCAAGTTCCTATTCACTGCCGGGTGAATGGAGAGGACTTCGGCTTCATGACACAGCCAGGAGTGATAACTCAGTGGTTAACGCCGGTGGCTACAAGTCATGAGGTCCCCGGTTTGAGTCGCTCCAAGATCAATGTATGTCGTCTAGTTAGGGAGTTGTTATCCCATGGACGTTAAATATGCATGTTAGAGACTGACCTCGGTTAGCTTGCCGTTGATAACCTAGAAAGGAGTGTTTGGCAAGTTCCTGCTTGCAGGAGAATCAAAATACATACATACATACAGCCGGACTCCAACCAGTGACATGTAACTGTTACACTGCAACCAACTTATCCACAAAAATAAACTTGAAGCATGTTCATTATGACAATCTCTTCATAGGAAAGTTGTGCGAATGCATTAGTATTCAATAACTTCACTTTTCGAAGACCTTTGGTGTGGAAGATTGTATCCATGATCACATGGGTCACAAAGAGTTTTGTGTGAGGGTGCAAACACGATGCTCAGGGAGACAAATCCATGGTGTCCAAGACAAAATTGCTGAAATCTGACTAGACAGTACAAGATTTAAACAACACTGGGAAGACAATTTCTCCCCCCCCCCCCTTCCATCTTGTATGCCAGCTGATCTTGATCTGCCCCATGGACATGCCAACACCAAACTAGCAGTTATCACTACCTAGGGATGGATCTCGCATTAACGTCTCAAATGACACCTTACACGAACAGCGAACCGGAATGGTAGCCCGGCAGATTACCCATTCATGCAACTGAAACACTATTGATACACCTGTTTGGAGAGAGGTGATGGAGATGAGTGACTTGTCTATTACAGAACAAAGTTTAATCTCAGAGACTGACCCAGACTTGCAATCCTTGGATTTTGAAGGTACTTTCAGGGTTCATTTCTGTTACCGAAGTACAACAAACCCACTAATATTGACATGCACGAGGCATAAAGCTACTGATATTTACATTATCAATTGGATTTGTACAGGAATATTGAGCGCAATTGATGAATTTGGAGTGATATTCGCATACTTTTTTAATTGTGGGTCCAAAGGCCCTTCCACCAATATGTTGCAATATGGTACTAACACAGATAATGCACTCAGAATGAAACTAGCCTATTACATGTGCCTCTATACTGGGAACATGAACACTAGCTATACACACACAGTGTACTGAGTTTGTTCCAGTCTCGCTGATGATTATCTATCTGTGTATTTACAAGAAGGCTAAGAGCAGCCAATTTTTGTGGCCCACAAAAATTGATAATAGTTCCTAATTTCCCTTTTTTGAAACAATTTGAGGGGAAATGAGAATCATTAAAGGTAATTAAATTGAAATAACTCTCAAAATATGTTGGTAGGATGATTAAACTTGGATGCTTTTACTGACAGATCCATCAAACATTGAAAGTACCTTTACCTCTTAAGCTCCAGCCCCTTGATCACCAAGCTCAAAAGAAAGTGAACTAGGGGTGACCCTACTACTCACCTAGTTGGCAGGTCTTTCCACCATTGCAGCTACACCATGCCTCCCACCAGTCATCCACGCAGACACCGTTTCCCCTACTACAGGCCGAGGATCCACAGACACCCGATTCTGAGCGAGCACATCCTTCTGATACTCCCTGCGACCTTATTGAGGTATCAATGTTCTGATCCTGTCCGTTGATACTGATCTGTCTCATACAACCCACAAAACCGATGGATGAGGCCTGCCATGGTCGCTGGGTGAGTTGGTCTACTGCGTCCACCCCTCCAATGAACAGGGGCGAGTTGTTGAGTAACAGTTCACTGTAAGGATAAATCAGAAGTTAACATAGATATGTTGTGTTCTGCCATGTACCCTGTGTGCCATTTTTTTCACAGTGGCATTTTCCTGGATTTGACGATGGACAGGACACAAGTAAGGAAATTCTTAGAAGTCGGCAGACTTGCATACCCTTAGTCAAAATACCTCACATCTAAATCCACTCTCTAAACAATAATGCTCTACGAGAATATGTAGGCTAAATCCACATTGGACACTGACTTGCACAATGATAGTGTCACACGATATAACCAGCAAATTAGGTGAAACAATCCAAAGATAATAAATTTTTCATTTTACCTCCTTTTCTATGGCCTACATCTAAATTCATCACAAATCCCCTCCGGAAAAAGTTCATAAGCCTTCTTCAATATTCCTCACATTCTAAATCCCCTCTCCCTGCAAAAACAGGCCACTGGGACATGTTACCATGGCAACAATGCATTAGGTCACATCAATCAGCAATAGTACAGAGAACTGTTGTGAACATTATTCTTACTGGGTTCTTTGACTCACCACTGCAAACAGAACATGCCCAGATCGTAAAATGTTTTGATACCACAAGCACAGAATGCAAAGGGTAATTGCCAGGCCATTGACCTAATAAGAATGTTCTGTGTCAGCGAGATAACAATATTTTGACCTGTACAGGACATAATGACAAGTGTTAGCTATTGAAATTGATAAAAGGCCCCTTTTTACTCACCCCAAATCTAGTACACTGTTGTTCCTTGATTCTTATTCAGCAATTCAATTTAAAATTCACATTCAGTATAAGCACCTAGCAAACAATGCTGAAATATTTCTAGTTAGTTTAGTCATCTACAGGTTCCGGAAGCCAATTAACTATGGCCCATCAAGGAACCCTGGAGCCAAGTGTGATCATGGATGAACACTGGCAATAGCTCGCCTTCTCTTCCAAACAGTGTTCAGAGGGTGATGATTCAGGAGTGTAACCATACAATCCTGCCCTGCTCCGGGAACTGCCATTTAATGTCCCCATCTGACGGACATGAGTGAGACTCTCAGCCTTTAGCCACTTTCCTAAATGCTGGGAGGTGGTAGCAACCTGACCGTCACCACTGCAGGACAGCCGTGCTGAACTTAACAAATGAACCCAATGTTTCCCGGAATGAACTGCTCTCCCACCACAAAGAAACCATCAACTGCAGTACAGCTTTTTTTTATGAAACCAGAAATTTGCGAAACCATCAATAACTGCCATACCGCTTTCTGACAAGCAGCAGACACCCGGTGGGATTTGAACCAGGGACTTTTTAGTGCAAGCAGCAATTTGGGTAACTACCTGCCAGATCATTGACCTAACAAAAATTGTGTCAGACTTACTACAATGTTATGACAGATACATGGCAATAATGTCAAGCTTAAAAGCAACACCACTTAAAGGCTTTCTGTCATCTCAAATTTGCTAGACATCTGCAATACTGGCCACCTAATTTGATGTCATATATGGCAATTCATATATAGAATAGTTAATAGCTAACGAACATGGTTATTCATGAGATGAAATTTTAACATCCACATGAGGTATAAGCACCTTGTTACACCAGCAAATGTTTAGCCTATATAAAGAAACTTTACGATTGGTCTATTTAAATTTCTTAACTTTCTGATTGGTTGAATACTCACAGTTGGTTCAAGCTGCCAGAAACACCTGTGGCTCTACAGGATCTCTCAGGAAGAAAGTTACAAGCATCATCTAAAATAAACAGCTCACCATTCTGTTGAAAAAGAGTAGTGTCTTTAATTCACTTCCCAAATCATTGACAGGAGGTTTACTACGCACATGAGAAAACGATCACAGAACTTGGGTAAATTACCCTGCTTTGGGTAAATTACCGTTTTTTACCTCAGGAAGCTAAAACCACAGTAGGCTGAGCAAGACTATAAGCTGTTCCGTTTACTTTGAACCTTCTCCCCACATTCCTGACCATGCTCCATATTTATTGCATTCTACCACAGTGGGTACTGTTTTCATCACACGCAGTTGGCAGTTTAATTATCCCGCTAAGGCCTGCTAGCTGTTCAACACTGTGTGGCAGTGACAGCAGTCGCTGAGGTATGAAGGGGTAAGTGGATTCAATGGATGGATCAGAATGGCCTATTTGGCAGATTTTTTCTTATTATTACTCCACTAACTGTGCTTCAATTTTGTTCCGAGTTACACCTAATTTTGTGTGTAAATCTTCTGTTCTATTCATTTAACACAAAAACACGTGGCATTTCATGAATTTTCTAGTCGAAAAACTCCTAATGATACAGTCTTAGTTCCATCAAATGACCACTAACAGTCATTACCATGGGAATCCCGAGATAATGCCTACCAATCCCAGAATAATGCCTACTTGGAGATTGAGGTTTCTGTGTGATCGAATTGGCATGTACAAAATGAACAAGGAAACATCAGAATACAGAGCTGGAATTTCTTGTCACATATGACAAGAATGCACAATACACAATGGAAATAACAAATATGAATTATTAAGTAGAATACTACCTTCTCCATTTTAATGCCACTTTTTGGTAACCCAATCTGCTAGAAATCTGCATTATTGGTCAGCTAAAAGTGAAGTCATGTATATGAGGATTGCGTCAATAAACAATTTATTTACTGTAGAAGGAAAAGCAGAATTGAGCTTTTAGATAGCAAGTCAGCTTTTTCTGCCCATTCTCTCATCCAATAGAGAATTTCACATCCCAGGAGACTAAATTCTCTATTGGTCAAAGTTCCATACACAACAGCAGTTGTGCTGACCAGTACTGCACATGTCTGGCAGATTTTGGGTGAGAGAATTGGGCCTTTAATATCAACTCTAGAAAATTGAAACAAGATACACAAGTCACCTTCTTCTGCCCAAGGGTAATTTGAAACAGTATCAATAAGCATATGGGGTGGAGAGGATTTAGATCTCAAACATAATATACAACTGATTTGCCTAGAACAGAACCATCAGTGAGCCTTGTAATGTTTTAGGTGAAAGGTCAATAGTTCATCACATCCTGAGGCATTATTACCACCAAATGCAGGATCAACTATTCCCTTATGTACTATAGCCATCAACAATAACATTTTTTGCCTGCATGCCAGTGTGAAAAGAGTGACCTATTCTACCTATGTTTACGAAGGTCTGTAACTGTCAATGATAGATAAGCATTAGATTTTGTTTTCATTTTTAGGGATCATCTCTGCAAGTCCCACAAAAAATCTACTGTACTTTTCAGCAATAATCAATGTTACATTGGACCCTGACCGCTCAACAATTACACATGTGGAGGTGTGAAGTTCCTTGTTGCCCAGAAAAATGGACCCTTCAATATATTCGAGTAGATGACAGGGGGTCGTAGGAAATTCTCAGAATAAATTTATAAGATATGAATGAAGATATAGAATGTTATCATGAAATTCTCATTAGTGTGAAAGTTACATCTTTTCCAAAATGTGTGAAATAACAAGAATGAAATTTGTTCCTCTTCTATAAATAAATACAATAACCTAGCCATTACCCATCCTAGTTTATGATGATCATATTTTATAAATTGTATTACTTCTTTTAAATGCACTTGCTTAGAAAACAAAGTCAGTTTTACTATCTTGTTGAAGCTCATTACTGTATGTATTACATTTTTAATGTTCCTTCAAGGGGTTTGGTATACAAACACAGAGTTATCAAAATACATTCTTTCAAACAATGTTCTTCAAATGTCGTAAATCCCTGAAACAGACAACAAACTAGGGACAAATGTGGAAGAATACAATGTGGAAGAATACAGCCCCTAGTGAATTTTGTTTGTTCACCATTTGACACTCCTTTCCCACACATCCAGACTTCAATTGTCATGGGGAAAACTCATTTTATTCTACCCCAAATGTGACCTACAATCAATTGGTGATGACTTTTTCATGACCCTGGAAAATCAATTTGTAAGCACCTGGAAATGCAATAATGGAAAACATTAATGAGAACATTAAGAAAACATGTAATTTCATGTCACAATATTTTAGGCCAGTGCTTCACCAATTTCTGAGCACCGGGAGACTTTATTTTTCAACCGACTATAAATCTACAACCAGAACGCATATTTCTAGAGTCACATGACTATTTTACTTCCAATAGCTGTTCTAAGCTATACATAGTAAAGTTTTGGAGCTTGGTACTTGCATTCAAGAATTTTTCGCGAGACGGGCTAAGCTGAATGCGACTTTCCTCTGTAATAAACATCCTTCGAACTATATAATGCAAAAAATATATGCCTGAATTTTCCAGTATTTTGCCTGATTTTTTTTCACCACTGATTTTGTTTTTAGCAATCTGGCCATGAATCTAGCATGTTGCAAAAACCTTTCGGTAATGAGGAACACCACTGATCTTTTTTCAGTTGAGATTAAAGTGATTAGGTAAACACAATCTGCCAACTCGCTATAATTGACTAACCTTAGCTTTTCTGATAGCCTGAATTCGGTGCCACTGGCCGTCGTCAACCCGCATCTCCGTCGCCATGGAAACCATCCCCACTCCGAGGTTGAAGGAGAAGTGGACCTGTCCCTCTATCACTTCAAGAACGAAGAAGTGGCCATCTTGACGTGTCGTTCCATCGTGGTTGTATGCAAGCAGGACATCAGGCAGGGTCGTAGCAAACTCCATGATTAGCAAATTTTCCGTCGCTCCCAGACTGGGATACTCCAGGAAGGAACTGCTCTGGAAGCTGATGCTGGAGAACTCGCACCTCGATCCCCAGAAGTCAAACGAGCACTCGCAGGAAAAGTCGCTCCCAGATTCCGTACACTGGCCGGTATTCATACAGGGGTTCTGGGCACATGGTCCATCTTGACAATTACTGCCCGAGTAGCCGACGAGACACTCGCACCGATAGCCGTTAACCAGGTCCGCGCAACGTCCCCCATTCATACACGGATCGGAGGAGCATTCGTCGACGTTGGTCTGGCACTGCTTCCCGTTGAATCCAGGCAAGCACACGCATGAGTAGTCGCCGACCAGGTCATTGCAGCGGGCACTGTTGAAGCAGGGCTCGGAGTCGCACTGGTTGATCTGCATTTCGCATCGGTCGCCGTAGTACTCCTCTCCACACTCGCAGGTGAATGTATGCTGGCTGGTGGGTCCAACCAGGATCACCGGAACGCTCTCAATCGCCACCGGCGAGTAGTCGATATCGTGGCGACTCTGACAAAGTCCCTGATTTAGACAAGGGTTGGACTGGCATGCCGTGTAGTCTATAACAGTGACGCTCACTTCGGCTCTGGTTGCAATACTGCCCTCGTTATCGGCCAATAATCTCGTCAAGTCCTCCCTCGACATGTAGCCAATCCTCTTCTTTACTGCAAGTAGGACATTCACTCCCGTCTCCTGAGCATCGATCTCTTGGACATCGGTCAGACTCAGGACGATCAACTCTTCCCTGGATGAGAGGATATTAGACACAGCTGCCAGGAACCTGTCGTAGTGGACAGCTAAGAATTCTCCAGCATTTAGGTCAGCCAGCTGAACGGTTATGGCTGCATCAATGGTAGCATCGTTGTATGCTTGGAACAATACCACAAAGGAAGATAAAACACTAGGATGCGTTCCATCGTCACCGGTCACATTGACAGTATACCGACTCTCCGAGGTCTGAGGTTCTGCATAAAGGACGCACCCAGGTTGGATTTGGAATTCACCGCGACCTCCTGCAGTGATGTCACACTCAAACTCGTCGCCAAGATCTCCATCGATGGGTTTCACGGTTCCAATCGATCCACCAGGGAAGGCAGACCTGTACATCCTGACCTCAATGCGGGCATTCCTTGAGGATGAGAGTTGGTCGTTTTCATCCTCCACAATGATCTGAAGAGTTGATTGGGTAGTAACGACCGGAGACCCACCGTCAGATATCTCCACCTCTAGATGATACTCCGATTGATCCTCCCGGTTCAATCGCCTAATGGTCTTTAGCTCGCCGGTGACGTAGTCCAAGTAGAATGCATCCGACGAAGATATTAGTCTGTAACGGAAACCTGCCGGCATAGATTCCGAGTCAGGATCAGTAGCATTCAAGGTCATCACGTAGGTATTGGCTGCCTGGTTCTCTGTTACTCTCCCAACCGCATTACTCCCGAGAAGTACAGGACCGTTATCATTGACGTCTTCAACATTGATCATCACTTGAGCCGTGCCGGTCATCTGCGGGACGCCAGAATCTATGGCAGCAACGGTGATATAATAAATGGCCGAGGTCTCCCGATCCAATGTTCCGCTAAGGGTAACCCGCCCGGTGGTCGCATCAATATCAAACAGGTCATCGTGAGCGTCTTCAAGAAAAGTGTAGACAAACTGACGAAATGCTGGTTTCTGGTCATACTCCACTGCCGTTACTGTGGTGATGTAGGTCTGAGGCTGTGCATCTTCCCTCACAGATGCTGTGTAGTGGTCAGGGGTGAACACAGGAGCATCATTCGCGTCAATGATATGGACAATGACTTTTGTCTCGTCGATGTTGGTCCCTGTCAAAGGGCCTTTGTTCTTGGCTAAGACAGAAAGAATCACTTCCTCCTGAGTTTCCCTGTCCAGAACTCCATTCTCCCTGTCTATGATGATCTGACCCGTCTCTGCATTGATGGAAAATCCATCATCATTACTCGCCCCAATCAGAAGGTAGAAAACTTTACCCTCCTGACCTGCGTCAGAGTCCACTGCCAGAACGCTACCTACCGGTGTACCATCTGGAGCGCCCTCACTCACCGAAAACTCGTACTCTCTCTGTAGGAATTGCGGGCTGAATTCATTCACATCAGTGATTTCGATATAGACATGACAGGTATTCCTGTGTGAGCCATCCTCATTGGTTGCTGTTACCGTTATGACATATTCCTGTTGGCCCTGCTCATAGTCTAGGTTACCCTGTGTCCTGATAATTCCATGGTCTTCATCCACTGTGAAAAAGTTTTGACCGTCTCCCCCGATGATCGCATATGTGAACTGAGCAAATCGGGGCGAGTCTGCATCTACAGCTACTACTCGGGTTACATACTCTGCGCTCGCAGTGTTCTCAGGAACCGACGCAAAATATTCTCTTTGCTGGAAGATGGGTGGATTGTCGTCCCTATCATCGACAGTGATTGTCAGCAGGTTGGTGGTCTCCATCACCTGCCAGCCTCCGTCCGATGCAGTAATCTCGAGAGCGTGCGACATTGAGGTTTCATAGTCTAATTCTTCTGCAAGGATGATCTCTCCAGAGGATGCTCCTATCGAGAAGAGCCCCATCTCATTACCTGCTGTAATGTTGTAGGTGATGTCTCCGTTGATCCCAGGGTCCAGATCAGTGGCCCGGATGGTGGTGATCCTTCCCAGTGGCTGGTCCTCTGCTATCAGCACGGTCAGTCCGCTCTGGGTGAACTGAGGGGTGTGGATGTTGGCAGAGGTGATGAGGAGGTCCACGGTCGTGGTAGAGCTGAGTGGCGTCGGTCTACCTCCGTCCTGTGCTTGGATCACGAGGCTGTACCATGTATCAACACTGCCCTCTAGAATGTTCCCCAAGATTCCCACCCAGCCTGTGTGTTCGTCGACCTGGAACCGTGAAGTCCCATTCCCGGAGACGATAAAGTAACTCACTTCTGCGTTGATTCCTTCATCGAGATCATCATGAGCCTTCACCTGGAGGATGTCCACAGAGGACTGCATACCTGTCGGGACCGGCGAGAAATACCTTGCGGACTCGAAGACCGGGGCGTGATCATTAGCATCATATACCTCCACTGTAATGGTTATTTCACTGTATAAAGTGGGGGAGCCATGGTCAACTGCAAGTACATCAAATTGATAAATGTTTGGGTCATCCCCAAATGGAAATCTCTGGTATTCCAATATTCTATCGATTGTTACGTGACCGGAAATCGTGTTAAGGTCAAATATGCTGTCTATAGATTTCATCTGGTAACGTACTCTCCCGTTATCTCCTTCATCCCTGTCAGTCGCGCTGACCGCTAGGACAAACGTCCCAATGGGCTGAAGCTCGGGGATGTTCACACTGTTCATGCCGCTGTCAAAAACTGGTGGATTGTCGTTAATATCCAGAATTCTGATGGTCACTGGTATATCAATGGTGAAGATGTCGTCAAAGGCCTGGATTGCCAGCTGGTAATCTCCGTCAGATTCGTGGTCAAGGGTCCCATTCACATTTATGTCACCTGTCTCTTCCTCTATGGTGAACACACCCCCAGGGTTGCCCCCGGTGATCCTATATCTGCTAACGGCGTTCTCGTCAGAGTCCTGCGTTGAGACTGTCATCACAAAGGTTCCTGGTGAAGCATCTTCCTCGATGCTGCCTTGAAAATCCTCTGAGGTAAACATCGGATTATCATTGATGTCGTCCACCGTGATCGTGACCAGAGAAGATCCCGACTTGGCTGGACTGCCCGAATCTCGAGCTTCGACCGTTATCTGATACGATGATACAAACTCCCTGTCAAGCTCTTTGGTCGTGTAGACCCATCCTGATGTTTCGCTAATGCGGAATGCATTGTCTTGGTTGGTCCGTATGGTGTACCTAATGTTGCCATAACTACCAGAATCCAGGTCATCAGCCATGACCTGAAGCACTTCTTGTCCACTCCTAGTGCCCTCTGCTATGTGACCATAGTAGTGGTCCTCTTCAAACAATGGGCTATTGTCATTCAAATCAAGCACAGTGATTATAATATTGGAGAACGACGACAGCGGTGGCGTGTCGCCGTCTCTCGCTTCAATCCACAAATGATACTCCTGTCCTGATTCAAAGTCTAATATCTGATTGGTGTGCAGGATCCCTGTGAAACTGTCCAATGAGAAGAGGCCATCGTCATTTCCACCAGCGATGTGAAAAGTAACATCACTGAGGGGGCCGTCTTTAGGGCTGCTCGCACGTATAGTGGTGATTTCGCCTGGCGGTTCGTTCTCAGCAATGCTGATCCTGGTTCTCCCTAGCAGATTGATAGCCGGATAACTGGTCAGTAGCCTGTACTGGAACGAGACAAAGACGGTAGTGATATCGTCGGGCTCTGGGTCGTCGACTACATCACGTACGCCAACCCTGATGACAAAGTCTCCGGTCTGGTCCGACAGGTTCTGAGAGACAGTGATGCCGCCAGTGGATTGGTCTATGCCGAAGAGGGAGGTATCGCCGGACTCTATGCTGTAGTAGTTCTCTGCGTTGGAACCGATATCCGCATCAGTAGCTCGGGCAACTATGACCAGCGTTCCTGCAAGAAGAAAGAAACAAACTAAATAAATTGTCTGGACGAAGATACCACAATTCCAAAAAAAACAATATGATACTTTCTTCTAAAGGCTCACAACTTTTTATAACCTCCAATCACTGGAGGCTGACATTTTTCAAGCCTACAAAAGATAATTTCCATGTCGTTAATGTGATCCATTTTGTTTGAAACAGTTCTTAGAAATTCCTCTGCCAACGTTAAAGGGAGGGAGCATTCACACGGAAATGTTCATTGGCCGTCTGTACCTGGAATGCAGGAACATTAGCAGCTTTACATACTGATATGATCGGATCCATGAATTGATATCATACAGTACAACACAGTCCTATACTCTTTGAAACCATACTGATTAATATGCACACAATGTACAACATGCAACGTATATACATACGTGTACATGTGCATCAGGGGCCATAGGGCTGCATTACTATCAGTCAGAATTACAGGGTTGCCCACTGCCCTATTGGGTTGCCAATCCAGGCAAGTCTTCCCAGTCTCTTAACTCTTATCATGCCGAGCCAAATATAGGGCGGCTTTATTTTGGCCTCAAGTAAGCTCTATAACAACTGACACAGTAGTTCAATCAAAACAACACTGGCGTTCTGGTCTACCGCCATCATATTCTACAATTTAAGCTATA
This sequence comes from Psolus chitonoides, assembly GCA_027564615.1. Lineage (NCBI taxonomy): Eukaryota > Metazoa > Echinodermata > Holothuroidea > Dendrochirotida > Psolidae > Psolus > Psolus chitonoides. The sequence goes on along the minus strand of JAODUJ010813331.1, from coordinate 436 downwards.
AGCACAAAGCGGGGTATCTGGTTAGGCAGAGTTACATCGTTTGGAATGCTTCATTTTATAGGGCGCCCTCAGTCGAGAATTCTCGACATCCGCGTGATAAGAGTTGATGTTGGCACAAACTTGATACTCTGTATATCGAAGGATTTGAAAATCATAATCTCCAGTGAATAGAGGATATAACAAGGTGTGCGCCCTCAATCAAATTCAAGACCTTTTTGAGGACTTGAGCACTGCTCCCTACTGCGATATGATACAATACAACACTTTTTTATCGTATGGACTGCTCACACTGGCTGCGTTTTAGTAAACTGTTAGTTCACTGTTAGTTGACATATATGGTCATCTACATACCATATATGGTATAGAAATGTCCATATTTACAAACTAACAGTGAACTAACAGTTGATCAAAACACGGCCAGTGTATGCAGCATTTT
>JAODUJ010813220.1:0-13158 GCA_027564615.1 Psolus chitonoides | reverse complement strand
TGTAAATTGGCTAGCCCAACGGACTTTTGTCATCAAATTTATACTAGCCCAGAGGTGTCCTCAACTAGCCCCGGGCTTTCGGGCTTATGGTTAATTCTAGCACTGGCTGTGTGGAAATGAACACAGATACTTAAAATGTTAATATTTGTGAAGATCATTTATTTGGATTCAGTAATTCTTTGCATTTATTAATTCCATGTGTCCAATTTTCTTTTTTGCATAAAGTCTCATTGCAATTCGCATTCTGGTAAATGGGTACAAATGTGACATGGTAACCATAGAACCATTATCATCTAGCTGCCGCAACCAATTCCACAACGCTATGCCAGTAGTCTTCACTCTCATTATGCTGGGAAGGTCTTCAGTATCGTAGTGCGTGTCCCTGCTAATCACATCGATGTAGTTGAGAGATCTACGTCCTCTACAGCGCATGGCAGTCTCCAATACAATACATCAAGACCTGGTCTTTAGCAAACTACTCTCCATTATGCGACAATAGCAGAGAAGGGTGGACAGTCTCCGTAGATCTGTTGTTTGGCATTGTGTTTTCTCCATGAGATGTTTTGCACCCTCATGAGAAGTCTGGTGTATGTGCCACTCTTCCTTCATTGTCCAGGTTTCGGTTACATAGAAGAATGCTATATACACAGGCACTGAAGAAAGCCAGTTTTGTTGACTCTGCGATACTCGATACCTGAAGTCACCATCTCTTTGAGTTGTGTGCTGTGGTTAACATATCGGCCCCTCGGTTGTCATCCTCATTGATGGACATATACTCTGTCTTCTTTGCTTTGAGAAACAGGCCGCCCTACGCTGGCTGCAGTATTCTCTCGGGATGTCAACAGGTCCTGCGCATCACAGTTTATCACTCGTAAGGGCGAGATTATCCGCGTAGTCAAGATCAGTAAGGTGCTGGCCTTGATCGAGACTGGACTGCTTCTGCTTAAGGGAGTCCTTTGGATGGAGGCTAGACTTTGCCTAAGGATGTAGTCCACCACAATCACAAAGAACAAGACTGCAACTGTGCAGTGTGATTCCTCACCAGAATAATTTAAATGAACGTATGTTGTCTACTACTGAAGTTGACATTACCAAGTTATGCTGCTCATAAAAGATTGTCAGTGTTTGATTTCTGTATGTTGACTTCAGCTTAAAATAACAGGGACCATGTACTGTACTAACTAGATGATATGATGATACAAAGTTTGAACTCAATTGAAAGTGTGGTGTATCAATTTATGGTGGTTACAAGGCTTTCACACAACTTGACCTCTGTTGACATTTGACCTACACCAAAAACAATAGGGACCGGATACTAACCATGCATACCAAATATGAGCTCAAATAAAATATGCCCCATCCAGTTATAGTGGATACGAGATTTTCAGTGTTTGACCTTAGATGACTTTTGACCTCCACTGAAAACACCAGGAATCAGTAATGATTATGGTGAACACACATGGTGTTAAACAAGGATTTCACAGTGTTTGATCTCTGTTGACCTCAGATGACCGTTGACCTCTACCAAAAACAATAGGGATTATGTAATCACTATGAGGAACAAAAACAATAGGGACCATGTACTCACTATGGGTAATCCACCACCCAAGTATGAAAAAGATCTGACCTTGCATCGTTCAGTTTTCGTGTTTACAAGCTTTGTCACACACATACAGACAGACACATACACACAAAATCTCTTCCTGCCATCGTGGGCCGTCTATGCTTTAAACAAAGCTAGATGGGTTGTCATACATGGTGGCGATGGCTTAGACAATCTCGTCTGGGACTCCATGATTCAGGAAAATAGGCAGAATGATTTTCCTGTTGATGCTAGAAGAATCTGGGTAAGTGCTGATCTGATTTTCCGAAAGGCGTTTTGGTTGCGACGGGGGATGAGATCGATATGTGGGGATATTCTATTTAGGAGCATCAAGTTGTAGATCTCAGACACTGAAAGCGAGATTCCTCTGTAATTCTGAGGCAGTGAAAGTCACCTTTCTTTGGAAGTGGTATAATTGAAGACATTGAGAAAGCTGCTGGTTTGTTTCCTTGCATTACAAAAATCTAACAGATGTTCCTGAAGCAGTGGGCTCTTCCAGATGACAGCTGGGTTGTTGATGGGACCTAGTGTTTGTTAACTTTTTCAGACACTTTTGAACCTCGTCCAAGTAAAAGGTCCAGCTTGGATTGGCAGCCTATCTGCTACTTTGTGATTGAAGAAAGGATCGTCAAGCTTGGTGTTGCATTGGTCTGGTTTACCAAGAGGCGGACTGAGGTCTGAAACCATGCATCTAGATGTTGTTTGGTGGTTTTACCCACTACACTACTACAGGGATCACTGGGAAAGCCCTCTTCCGTGTATGCTTGGTAAATGAAACTTGATCTGCATTGAGGTTCCCATTAGTATTCCTAGTAGGCTTGGACAGATACTCATGTGATTCCCTACAGTTCTTCTCTGTTCTTCCCAGTTCTGTACTGCAACTAACTAAACTCTACGCGAAGGTTAGCATCCCCTGCTACTTTTATCCAATCGATTATTTTCATAAGATTTTTGGCTGGTACTTTGCTTTCACGATAACTTAACTTATCTGGCAGTTGCATGAAACAATTGTGGTCGGATTAACTCCTTAAAAGGAGTTGTATACACGTGAATTCATGCTGTTTATCCACTTCTTTCTAGCTATGATATAGTCCAGTTGGATAAGGTTGCCGGTGGAAGAACTATGTGTCCAGAGCTTACCGATGCCGTTTTGAAACCTTGTGTTAGTAGCAACAAGGCTGTACAACTCCATGAAATCCTTCATGTGCTTGCTGTTTCTATTGGTGTGCTTGTTGAAAGTGAAAAAAGGAACCTGTAGGCCCTAGCTGGGCATTAAAATCCCAACCAATCAAGAGAAGGTTGTGTGCCAGGACTGTGTTGACTGTGATAGATAATTCCTGGTAGAATTGATCAACCTCTTTTTCTGGGAGATTGTTTTGTGGGCTGTAGCAGCTGAGAACAGTAGTTGCTAGATTACCCAGCAGGGTAACTTTAATAATGCGTGCAGTACATTTCTCAAACTGGAGCAGGCTTCGAGTCCTCTTGGAGAAAGTCCTCCAGTTGCAGCATTCTGCTTGTCCTTCCAAGCTGATGATGTCATTAAAGTGTACCCATCGAATGTCTCTTGCATAAAAGTGATTGTTCTAGTGTTCCTGTGTGGAATGATGTCAATGCCAGTTTGTCCTTCTTGGCTGTAGTGGACAATATTCAGATGTTAAAAGTGCTGCTATGAATAGGACTTTACATCCATTATGCTTTGGGACCAACCTGTCATTCTTATTGGAAACCAATGTAGACTCTGAAGGTGCGGACGTCAATGCAGGGGCTTCAACCCTGGTGCCTATACGTTGTGAATTCATATCTTGTCAATTTGCTAATAGTATACAACTCCTTTAGCAACCCTTTTCTGTTGGGGAAGGTCCCTTAGCCTTTATTGTCCATAATCCAATCAGTAAGGCAGCAGCTCCTTTTCTGTCAGGGTGATGTCCCGTAGCCTTTGATTTTTCAAGATCACTTCTGCAAGGCAGCAGTCGATACTTGAGTCAGATGGAAGGACCCCAGTCTGCAACTGCCAGGTCGAGCCTGTGAACCTCCACAGCTCAGGATACTACATATATATCGTATGCACTGCACTTAGCAACAAATAGCTAAACCCGACAGAGGCAGATGCTGAAACAGGCAGTACCAAATTACAGCTTGGCTGGTAGCAAGTCTCATATCTTAGGAGGGACTTGGCCTGACCCCATAACCAGAGCTATGAATGAGGTTGCAAACCTAAAACATACATTACACCAATGTCGACCTGTCCAAGCTATCAACATTCAACAATAAATTCCATACAAGAATTTGCAAGGAATCCCAATGCACAGTTGCAGTCTTGTTCCAAGTTGTGCCCTGAATACACATAGCCCATATAGTAATTACTGTGTTAACATATAAATCCAGTAATTACTGTGTAGTTTATAATGTAGTATGTAGTATAACACTAGCATAGTAACAATTATAATTTAATGTATCACACCACTGTAGTAACAACTATACTTTCTGTGAAACATGTTAAAATTCTAATCTGTGATGTTAGTCACTGTGTTAGAATTAGTTTCACAGTGGTTACTATATCGGCCATGTGTGTTGGCTGCGTTGCGTCACATACCATGCTATGTCCCTAACCTCGAACAACTTTTGATTTCCAGCGAAAACAACATGCACCATTCAACTACGGGTGAAAACGGGCTGACTAGAGAGGAATGACATTATTCGGTGGATCTGCAATGCACAACTTGTGACATAAAGGACAGGCATAGTTCAGATGAGCTGAGGGGTGGGCTTACGCTTGATAGGATAAGTGACTGTGTTTAAAAGAGAAGATTGGAGTGGTTAGGACCTCTTGAAAAAATGGATTTAGAGAACTGGATTAGTAAATGCAGATATTTAGAGTAGTACAAGAGCTGGAGGGAGACCTATGCGTGAAGATAGAGAGGGTTTGTTTGGGCATCTTGAAAGAATGGATGTAGAGAACTGGATTAGTAAATGCAGATATTTAGAGATTGCTGGTACAAAAGTGAGAGGAAGAACTGGGCATGAAGATTGAGGTGGTTTGGACAACTTGAGAGAATAGATGCAGAGAACTTGATTAGTAAATGCAGATATTTAGAGATTGCTGGTACAAGAGCTAGAGGGAGACCTGGGAAGTTATGGGGAGAGGTAGTTCGGAGAGATTTGCTGGAGAAGGGTATCAGTCATCTAGCTAGGGACCGGTGTATGTGGAGGAGAATCACTTGTACTCATTCAACCCATGTAAGTATGGAAAACGGACACTCAAAACAAATATGACGATGATGAAAACTTGTGTTGTGTTGCTTTTGTTTCTATAATAGCAAATAGTAAAAAAAAGGAAGCAGTGCCAAAAAGAGAAAGCAGACAAGGATAAGAAACATGTCTGTTTTACACCTGGTCTTATGTCAATAGGCCCGGTAGGCACTGTGCCTACCTGCTGTGAAATATATATTTATTAGCTGGCCGTCAACATATTTAGGTCAATTAACAAACACTTCTGTTTGGTTGAGGCCTGACACTAGCCAATATGGTATACATATTTCTCTGTCCCATCACCAAAAACAATAATTTCAATTGCCAGAACTAGGTTTTCTTGACATTCATATGCCTACAATTTGGCTAGGACCTACAAAGGGGTTACCCTGACTCTGGCATATTACATCGTATTACATTTTTTTTCATTCTGAGGGGCACAATTGCTGGTATTACTTATGATGGGAATGATATTGAAAAAGCAAAAGGACTGTTACACCAGACTGAAGAACATTAACAATTATTACAATAAAGAGTAATTTTTTCCACTATTCATTTGCATTGGGAATCTACTGTTTATCTTTTGGAGTTAACACTGAAAATATTGAAATGGTTATGTCTTGTCGGTCGGATGTATCACTCAATGCAGCATAATTAGCTCATCCTAAAATTATCGTAACATGAATAATGTTCCTGTTTTTTTATTATTGAAAGTTGGGTCTCTGTGGCTGATAGGGACCAACAAATTAGATGGTTAGTGATTGAGAATTGCAAGGTTTTAATAGCTAGGATAAAACATATACCAGAGGAATACTTATCAAAGTAGTAAATAGCATGTTACCTTCGCAAAATACTTCGTCGGATTTATCGGAACAATCCCAGTAATCGTCACAGACAAGGATGGAAGGAATGCAAGCTCCCGAATCACATTGGAATGAATCTGAAACACATTCAACTTGTGAATCTGTATATATAATATGGAGAAATAGAGAGAAATTACTGTTGTTGTAGAACATTCGCTCTGTATTTGTGATCAGGAACCACTTTCCACACCCAAAGGAAAAAGAAATGAAACAAGATATCTAAGAAATAAAACTTATATAATAATATTTTATATAATGGTCGTCTGTCGAATCACGGCACCCTAAGGCACACCTAGGCGAATGAATTTACTTCAGGAGGACAATCTGTTGCCCAGGCAGCAAGCCATCCCTTCATTCCCATCACCACCAGTATTCAGTGGAGATACAAGGTCTGTACAGTGGTGGATTAGGGTACAGTGGGATCTTCACGAGTCCCATGTCTCGATACCCTCACAAAAAACCTGTGTCAACCTGTGTCAGAAACTACATGTGAACACACATGGCGAATGATTAGAAAACATGCATTTTCCACACGTGAACACATGTGTCAAACCTGTGGATTTGGAACAAATTTGACACAGGTTTCCATGCTTTTTCACACACTTTCTCCACACATTGCCACAGGATGTCCAGACCTTGACACAGGATTTGCAAATGTATGTTATGGCATGTGAAAATGCAGGGAAAACTGTCACTTAATTGACATGTGTGACGATGTGTGAAAAATGTGTGGCAAACGTGATAAACCCGAGGTAATAGTTTAACTTTTTCCTGACATAACTACCTAATGGATGACCTTCACAACCTGTGTCACAGACCAAAGATTTTCACAAGTTACATTTTATGACACATGTTTGACCCAGGAACCCAAACGACCTTTTCCCAAACAAACCTGTGGTAATATGTGGCAATTTCAGATAACACACATTGTCATTCAAAAACCCGTGTCAAAACATGGGGAAACATGTGTTTTTGGAACATTTTGACACAGGTTTTTTGTAAGGGTATAGCCAACAGTGAGTGCAGTGTCAAGACGGCGACCCAGAAGATTACCCTTCCAAGCAACTGAATGGGCTGTTGTACCCATTTGTACACCGCCCATATAACAAAAACGTATAACAGTTGCAGAGACCTTGCAAATTGATACTTGGTTTGGATCTTATGTCTTAGAGCAAAAGTCTAGCGCAGTTTATCATGACATTTGGAATATGTTAACTCAACAGAGGCAAGGCATCCTCTTATTCAATCTAGACATCTCCATCGATACTATCATTGTTAATTTAATGGAGCAGATCTTAATATTTTTTGTTTTGTTACCTCCACAATTCATCTCATCTGACCGGTCTGCACAATCCGATGCTCCATCACAAACCCAAGTATAAGGAACACATTCTCCTGATGGACACGAGAACGAACGAGCATGACAAGTTACCTGAGATGCTGAAGGAATAAAATTGACATCTCAAAAATCCACAGTGATAGGCTATTGTGATGTATTTTTGTATGTAGCCTAAAATTCTAACGTCATTTGGTAGGAATTAAGTTTGACCAAGGGAAGATTTGTTGTCCTATTGTAACCGATATGATACCGCATATCATTGCAATGTTACCCAAAAGGCAAGAACAAAAATATTCATACCCTGCATACATCACACATACACAAATATATGAACACTTGTTTTATAAATATATATACAATTTCAAATACTAATATTTTCATGTCTCTTCTGATAACGGAGATGGTTGTAAAGAAAAAAAGAAGGCGAATGAATATTTAAGAGCAAACTGTTGCCTTCAAATCAACACCTGAATCAAATCACCCTAAATACTTCATTAACATGGTAGAACATTGAGTCAAGAACATTGAGTGTGGTTGCAGGTATGGGGAAGCTTACAAACTCAGACAGCTCTCAACATGCATTACATTATTTGATTATTTAAAGGCAAGATCAATAAATAACATTTCTTACCAGTTGTTGCATTCACTGATATCCTACACTCTATGCCCACATCTTCATCGTGACCGCAGTTGTGCACCCCGATTTCATTCATGTCGCATTCACTAAGAGTACTTTCATACCCTGTACACTCAACGTTATCCAGCAAAATCTGCCCTGTTCCCCCGCCGAAGAATGTACGGTATCTCTCCGATGACCCTTCAGGATACCCAAGTTGTTTACATACTACATCAGCGTCCTCATAGTCCCAAGAGTCATCGCAAACTGTCCCCCATTCTCCATTCACTGATACTTCGATGCGTCCAACATTTGGAGTATCTCCATCAACTAGTCGGATGTCTTCGATCGTCAACACTATGTTTGGGGCAGGTGTTGATCCGACTGAAATTTAAGAGCAGAGAAAGAGCTTAGATAATAGTCCCTGTTATGACAATAAGCACTGTAATTGTTCCTTTTAACAACCAGACACTTTTGAGTAGACGTTAAACTAGCATTCAATAGCCTCAATGCTGTCAGCCTGTATTAGTCGGATAGTTGGATGTATCAACCTGTAATACAAATAGCATGAGAGCCTTCTAATGACAGTGAAAACAAATAAATTGAGATGGTTTGGACATGTGATGTACAGCTATGGAACTCTTGCCAACTCTATACTTCGAGGAAATATTGAGGGACGCCAGAAGTGAGGAAAACCAAAGAGAATGTGGATCAATGACATCGAGGACTGGACTGGATGATGCTTCTCAGAGTGCAAGAATGTTGCCAGTGACTGTCAGGATCAGTAACTCTATACTTCAGGGGAATGTTGAAAGATGCAGAAAGTCAGAACGACAAAAGTGAATGTGGATTTATGACATCAGGACTGGACTGGATGAATACGTCTACTTGTTTGGAAGACTTTGTAATGAAGAACATTTCCAGAAATTGAAAAAAGAGGTGCAAATAGATCTGCGAAAGGCATATTGGAACTATATCTCTGATATTGTTGCTCCTCAAGCTACCGACTCTAACACAATTAGCGGTATGGACATTAAGCACAAAAAGACTGACGTTAATGGTGTCACCTCTCTGAGAGTAAATGGCAAGTTGACATATCTGACCCAAAGCTAAAAGCTGAGGCTCTTAATCACCAGTTCCAGTCGGTTTTCTCCAATGAGACTCCTTTCAGCAAAACAGCCCCTGTTCACCAAGTTCCTGAGCTGCCTCGCATCAACATAACTGTTCCAGTGCTGTCAGTGATTATCAGGATCAGTAACTCTATGCTACAGGGGAAAGTTGAGGAATGCAGGAAGTGAGGACAAACCAAAGAGATTAAGAAATCAAGGACTGGATTGGATGAAACTTCTTAGAGTGCAAGAATGCGGCCAGTGACTGTCAGGATCAGTGACTCTATACTTCAGGAGAATTTTGAGGGATGCAGGGAGTGGGAACGACCAAAGAGAATAGTGTAGATTAATTCCATCAAGGACTGGACTGGATGAAGCATCTCAGAGTGCAAAAATGCTGCCAGTGGCCTTCAGGATCAGTAACTCTATACTACAGGGGAATGTTGAGGGATGCAGGAAGTGGGGACGACCAAAGAGATTAGTGTAGATTATTGACATCAAGGACTGGACTGGATGAATCTTCTCAGAGTGCAAGAATGCTGCCAGTGGCCTTCAGGATCAGTAACTATATGCTACAGGGAAATGTTGAAGGATGCAGGAAGTGAGGACAACCAAAGATAATGTGGATTATTGACATCAAAGACTGGATTGGATAAAGCTTCTCAGAGTGCAAGAATGCTGCCAGTGACTATCAGGATCAGTAACTCTATACTTCAGGGGAATGTTGAGGGAGGCAGGGAGTGGGGACAAACAAAGAGATTAATGTAGAATATTGACATCAAAGACTGGATTGGATGAAGCTTCTCAGAGTGCAAGAATGCTGCCAGTGACTGTCAGGATCAGTAACTCTATACTTCAGAGGAATGTTGAGGGATGCAGGAAATGATGACAACCAAAGAGAATGTGGATGAATAACATCGAGGACTGGACTGGATGAAGCTTCTCGGAGTGCAAGAATGCTGCCAGTGACCGTCAGGGTCAGTAACTCTATACTTCAGGGGAATGGTGAGGGATGCAGGAAGGGAGGACAACCAAAGAGAATGTGGATTAATGACATCAAGGACTGGACTGGATGAAGTTTCTCAGAGTGCATGCATGCTGCCAGCGACTGTCAAGATCAGTAACTCTATGCTAGGCTCGACTACTGCAACAGTCTGCTCTATGGTTTGCCGGACTCCCTTATTTTGAAACTCCAAGTTGTACAGAATAAGGCTGCTAGGATTATAACACGTATTCTGAAGACCGAACACATAACACCCATACTGATGGATCTTCACTGGCTCCCGATATAATAGATATTTATTCACTTGCATGCTGAACCTGGTCCCTCATAAGCCCAAGCCAGAGTTGTAGCGCACTACCTGGAAACAATGGAATAAACGAATCAGCAATTTCTATCACCTTGCTGTTTTGCCTCTAGGCTGCACATCTATGTTTACGACTAGTTACTATGGCCACCACACATAAACAATCCCACCACTTCAGAATCGTGAATGAACTGTTAATATATTAATGTGCTTGTGAAATTTTGTTTACGTTTGTGATTTAATCCAAACACTTTGTTAAATTTATGGAAGATTTCCAATATATTTGTTTTATGTCTTTAAATAAAGTTTTGTATCCTAAAGACCAGCACTTTCCACAATTACGAGCAGAAATCTTAACAAAAAACTTGCTGTATATGATCTACATTTTATTTGTGCGTATGAATATATATATATATATGCAATTTGGTGTCAAAGTATACAGCTAACAAGCACAACTAGCATCCCTCACTAGGTTGTCTAGTCTGTGACCAAGTGCATGTTTTCCGGATGCATATTCCGAGCTTTGTTTTCTTTTCTTTTTGCGAGAGAATCCTCTCCCAATATGTTTTTCTAAGAATCTGATTAAAAAGAAAATTGATCAATCAATCAAATAATCATTTATTTACCTGACCAGTTATACAGATCCCTAGTAGATTTAGGTGGAAGAAAGGCCTTTAAACAGTTTATATGAACAGTACATAATGCATGTACTTCTCAAAACTACAGATGGTACTACTTAATTAGCCAAAGCCTGGGAGTACTTGCTGTATCATACATCAATGGGTTTTGTCAATAGGGAAATTCATTCATCAGCACAGCCGGAGGTCAGCCTGGGCAGGGAAGTTTATGTAATTAGAGAATTAGTTTGTGGTTAGATCTGGCATGGCAAACTGTAAGGGGACTTGGATGACATGTCCAATGTCATGTGTTAATAGATGGGTTATCTTGGATGACCGCCTATGCAAGCGGCATGGCACCTGGGAAGAATGTCATGGGTATAATTTATTGTCCTGCGTGATGGCAGCGCCATGGTCGAGTGGTTGGTGTTTGGGACAAAATATCCAAGGATCGCTGGTTCGACCACTGGACCTTAGGCAAGGCACTTTATCCCAAAGCCCCTCAGGTTCATACATGGGTACCTGCAAGGTTTGTCAGCTGGCAGCTAATAATACCCAGGGGGAGGGAGGGGGTGGAAATGGTATACATCAGTGGGGAGAGATGTGGAAAGGAAAGTACACACATGTGTGGGTTTGACAAGTTCCAATGACCAGAGGTAAGATCAGTGAAGGGCATCGAGTTCATTATCAGTTCAATGCACTGTATAAATGCACAATATTATTAACAATGAGTGTGGTACTATGTATCGGGAAGCCTACCAACTCATGACAGCTCTCTACACATGTTACATTGAATATCTGAAGGCAAGATCACTAAATAACATTTCTTACCAGTCGTTGCATTCACTGATATCATACACTCTACGCCTACATCCTCATCGTGCTCACAGTTGTGCACCCCGATTTCATTCATGCCGCATTCACTAAGAGCACTTTCCGTCCCTGTACAATCAACGCTATCGAGCCAAATCTGCCCTGATCCACCGCTGAAGAATGTAAGATATCTCTCCGATGTCCCGTCAGGGTAACCAAGTTGTTTACATACTACATCAGCTTCGAGATAGCCCCAGAAATCATCACAAACCGTCCCCCATTCTCCGTTCACTAACACTTCTACACGTCCGACATTCGGAGTATCTCCACCAACTAATCGGACGTCTTCAATTGTCAAAACTACAGTTGGTTCAGTCGTCGATCCGCCTGAAAGTTAAGATAATAAAGTCATTCATGTGAAGCAGGAAAATGTTCGAAAAGTGGAGAACGGGTTTCGACTAGTCACTGTCATGTCATGACAGTGTGCACTGTAATTTGTGTTTTAAACAACTTCAAACTTACATAACAACAGGACTTGCATAAACGTTAAACTAGCATTTAACCCTCTCAATGCCATGGTCACACTTTGCGACACACCAACATTTCCCGAGACGCCAAGGTCGCATTACTGCGACATATGAACCAGGTTTTGTTTTTCTGTTGTGTGATTGTAGTACGACCCCCTCCATGGTCACAGTTACGTCAGTTTGGTAGAAAACAAAATTCTGATTCTAGTGGTATACAGGTCTATGGTACGTTACATTGAAGACTATATACGGAGGAAAGAACGTTTGAAAAGCAGGTGCTTTGACTGTGACTTTTCAAGGGCAAAATGGCAGGTGAAGACCAGTTGTTGGATACTTCAAACGATAGTGATTAGAGTGAGTGGCATTCTAAGGAATCTAGTGGCTAGGCCTAAGTTAGGCCCCCTAATGCCTAAGTTAGTGTAGCTAGGCAAGTGGCTAGGCTGAACACTGTGTGAGTACGTACCTGGGGGCCATGTGTACATGGTAGAGGGGTTGCAAGGCTAGTGGCTAGGGGTTTGGGTGGAACATTCAGTATCAAAAGAAAGCTTGTTCAATTCTGAACAACTGAGCTCTACTTCAAATTTTTGTTGGAGCATGTCTTCATTTTCAAAATTTCATATCATAAATAGCTACTCGGTAACTGGTTCGGTTCTTCGAAATGGCCGGCGCTGGGGAGTATGTTGTGTGCAAAATGGCTGGCATTGAGAGGGTTGATACTAGCCTAAATGCTGCTAGCCTCTATTAGTCTGATAGTTGGATGTATCAACATGGAATAAATGACAGAAAGTTAGTGGGCTCATTGGAAGCATATTTTGTTGTAGAATAACATACATATCCAAAATCTGCTAAAATCCGGATTAGAAACTTTGAAACTAACAGGCTTTTCTGAGTCTATTGAAGTGGGTGGAAGTAAATTTATTCTAATAAATATTATTGTAAGATGTAAAAGAAACGACTGAATATGATCTACTCTAGGCTCGTGCAACGACTGAATTACTCTATTTCCATATCAATAAATAAAGCTTTCCAAGTATGTACTAATCTATTGAAATGTATTCAAGCATGCAGCCACGAAGGCAGCCCTTCCCTATATGGAAGGCAGACTGATTATTGTT
>JAODUJ010813109.1:0-13158 GCA_027564615.1 Psolus chitonoides | reverse complement strand
GACCCTAACTAGTGGCGGATCCAGAAGTAAATTCTAGGAGGCGAATAGTGTTTGCATGTGCTCAAATATCATTTCAGAAGCACATGAATCTAAGGGAAGGGGAGCCATAAAATATGTAGGGAAATGCTATTTACTTTAACATTCTAGGAGGGGGAACGCCCCGTGTGCCACCCCATGGATACGCGACTGTGAACGGGAGTACGGTTGAGATGGGATTTCATCCCTAAGTGGCGTCGCCAGGGGTCCGGAATTGGAGGGGAAACCAACCAAAATCTAGTTGACACCATAAATAAATTATTGATTAGAGAGAAATGTGCAAAACAAATCCCAGGCTATTGTCGTTTCCAAAACAGGTAGGCTGCCGTGGGCCTAATATCACATAGCAAAAAACTGGAAGAAATGAACGTTAGGTGAAGCGAGTGAAAAATGAGTTATCCTATACGGTATCTGATATTTGATATTATAAGTGGCATTGTCGGCAGAAATAACGTGGAGAAATATATGCGAACATAATGTGCGCGCATAAAATGGCAACGTCTTTGAATCATACTGTTATAAAAGAGCGATTTGCGTAAAAATAATGACATGACGGTAAGAATCAAGAACCATTGAGCATAGGGAGCGGGAATAGTCGCCCCCACACGTTCGGTCAAAAATTGGGGGTTTTAGGCAAATTTGTACGCTTGTCGGTAATTTTTCCTGATCCGCCATTTCCGACAACCAAGCTACGACGGATATTCGGGATATAGACGGCGTGAAAGTGACAACCACGTGACGAAATATGTAAAGGAACGGTATTGCGTGCGACAATATTTGAGCTCTAATGCGCGGACCAAACTACGAGCTACAATTATGATATCCGATCTTCGGGTTATGATTTTAGGAATAGTCCCTCGACACAAATGACAGAAGTTGCAATGACAAGACAAGAAGCCACGATTTATACTGATGTTGGTTGTCATGTATTATTATCGGGATTTAAACGGCATCATTCAATACAAGTGACACCACATAACAGCACAACAAAAATAAATACTGTGTGACAAGCCCATGAAACATTTTAGTTCAATATAATATTTTATCAATAATGAAAGGCACAATTTGTACAGTGACAACGCGTGCAAAAATTATGGTAAGTGAAAGAAACACTACTGCGCGCGAAAAATGTCGAGAGTCATGCAGATTTTCGGAGATTTTTTTCTAACACGAACCGATATTAGCCTACATTTCACGGGGGGCAAAATACTGTGACTGGAACACGTTTTACTCGATTTTATCCCCCCCCCCCCTCCCTGCATACGGGCCTGACTGAAGCCCTCAAAAGTACATATTTTGTAGTTGAAAATTCGAGCATGCTTATATCAAAGTGGGGAAAACATGTAATTTGAATGCATTTTGCAGAATATGTTGCTCCGATAATTTAGCATTAGGCATGGCAGAACCATAATTTCAAACAGTCCGAATTTAAATAATCTCTGTCAAAAATGCCTAACGGCTACCCTGGTTTAGTTTTGTTCGTTCAGCGCGATTTCGCGTACACCAATTTTGTAATGATACCAATTTTGAGCTGATATCCATTTTTGGGCTGATACCTATCAGTTTTGAGCTGATATCGATTTTGAGCTGATACCAATTTTGTGCTGATACCTATTTTGAGCTGATATCGATTTTGAGCTGATACAAATTTTGTGCTGATACCAATTTTGTTCTGATACCAATTTTGAGCTGATACCAAATGATTAAGCTCAAAATTGCTATGTACGCAAGAGCCATGTATTTTTGTTCGATCGGCGTTTCATAGTTTCCAGCCCGCTTCGCGCGCATAGGTCTTTTCTTCTTTTTGCCTGCATTCTTGCATCCCAATTGTTCGGAATAATCACATCGCGTAATCACTTCTTCCGAATTTTTCGACTACATGAAACCGCCTGGAGTGGCTTTGTAAACACACAGTTCACGCTTTCAACCCCCAATTCTTTCATTCATACTTTCGACACTCTCTTGTTCTTCGTATGCCTATTCCGCCGGAGGACCATGTGGCGATATTCTCTGAACACCTTATAAGTAGGCCCCTAGACCACACCACTGGCACTAAGTAAAACTTGAAATACATCTCATGCATGTAAATTGTTCCAATTTGTTGGACGGCTTGGAAGTGTAGACTGTTTCGATAATTCCTGTTTAAGAGTCAATTTGTACTAACCATGTGCTGTTTATGCAGTGCCTGCCTGGCTGCAGCAATTATCTTTGGCTTACAATTTGTTAAGGATTTTTTGTTATTGATGTAATTCATTTCAAGTTTGAATTTAAATTGTGACAAACGGTGTGAAAATATTCCATGGAACAATCTTCGCACAGAACTCTACGTTGTGTACACATTTTTCATGCAATTTTGTAAAACACGACAATCATATCAAGAGATCATCTGTAGTTCTGAGGCGGCGGGATTAGTGGAGTATTTTTCTTTTTCGTATTAGTGATTATATTTATTTAATGACTTCAGCCAAAGATATATCACGATGAGGAATAATGAATATTCGCTCACAGCTTATAAATATAGCACGTACCACCAAATCAGATATTCTTCTTCGTATGGGGTTGTGTGGTGGTGGGTGGAATTATTGATTTCAGTAAGCCTAACTGGGGCTCATTTGGAGCCCACATATTACCACCATGGGACCCAATTAGGACCCAACAAGCCCAATAATTTAGCCAAATCAGTTAGTTAGCCCAGTTTGCGCCCAATGAGAACCCAACTTCTGCCTAATTGGTTAGAGCGATTTGAGCCAGATTGGTGGGGACATATTGGGCAGCCCAATAAGTTTCCCAATCTGGGCCTAATTCGGCCCAACAAGGAACTGTTATCTGGGTAAATACAATTTTGTACAACCAGGTAACTCCCACGGACCTAAAATGACACTACCAGGCCAGTGGCGGATCAAGGGTATGGCACAGGGGGCGTTCGCCCCCCCCCCCCCTAGTCAATAGCATTGTTTGTACTAACCCCATGATTTGCCCTCCTAAGTTAGTCCAAAAATGGTATTTGAACACATGCAAACACTGCACGCTCTCGCCCCTGAACACTGGTCGTAGCCCACAATGGTTGCAAGGCGCATGTGGATTACAATCGACAGGACAATGCATTGCGTACCTCCATGCCTTGACGTACCCTACATTATATAAACATACAATGCCGGTAGCTAATCCGCGTAGTCGCGTAGAGATGCTATGAATACGAGTCCAACACAGCTATTATCTAGTATATCTGCATTGGTTGCAAAGTTTGTCGTCTAACACTCTAACTACCGCTGTTTTAATTCGAAGGAAGTGGTTCATTAAATTTCATCAGAGAAAATGTATTTAGCCCGTAGGGTGGTCACTCTGAACCCCGTGACAAGATATTATGATGTGTGGTAAGTTCCAGCACAAAAGTTTCAGCCCACCCTCAACTCTCCGGGTACTGTGGTAAGAAGGCCTCGTATTAATGGAACTTTAGTGAGTCGGTACATTAGGGTTTCAATACGCCTGAATAAATTAGGCTGCAATTGTAGTGGAACGCGGGCAAGACATGGTTTCCTGAATGGGTGATGAGCGGGTATATTACTTGTCCTGCAAATTGAATTTGTATCGAGGGCGTTAGGGTTTAGGCTACCATGTGCCGCAATGCCGCAAGACTTACCAAAAGAGTTAAAGACTAGGGGGGTGGCACAATACATCCATATGCACTTGACTAAAGTCCTTTTATGAAAAGGAAGATGGCGTTCTAAAAAAATGAAAACGAAGGTTAGGATTATGATAAGTGGTTATTTCGACCAGACTACCAAAAAGATTTCGAAGAACTAAATGTTCAGCTAGTTGGTACACATATGCAAGTTACGGTATTCATGTGTGGTTAACATATGTATATTTACCATAGGTACAACCCGGTACAACATAGGTAAAAACCGCTTAACCCTCTTATGCTAACCACCTCCCCGATATTTCACAATAAATGAAAATTCCGTCACTTCGAAAAAAAAGGGGGACTGATATATTGAGTTCTCGATCTGTCTGGTTAGCCAGGTAGAATGGTTATCACGATCTGAAATATATCAAGAATGTCATGCGCGCTTGCTCTCTCGGTCCAATGCAGGAGGTGTGCCTTGGGTATTACGTCATAATTAGGCCAATATTTCACAAAAGCCTAACAGCCCGTTTACACGATCAGATTAGTCTGATCAGACATGTCTGATCAGCTTGATCTGATCGATTAGACACGTGAATCTGATATCTGTTTCGGCAAGAAATGTGTCGCTTCAGTCACTTCGAAAAGTCTGATATGCACAAGCTGCTTCGAACAAATCTGACGAGAATCAGCCATTCACGCGTGATCTGATTGTTCAAAATGCAAACGCGCACATATTAGGCCTGTAGGGCAGGGCGGCGCTCATTGAATAAATCGCACAGTCGACTAGAAGTCTAGAAACAATTTTGAGATTTAAACGTTGTATTCGTTCGCATTTAATCTAAAAGGAGGAGTAATAAGTTGATGTGGGGTTCTATTTAGAAACTGAGTATTATAGACACGAGAATTCAACCGGACATCTTGTAAATGTAGCTCATACAGGGAAGTAAATAACACACTAACTAAATTAGTCTGCCCACCCAGTAAATTGAGCTTACCAATTGCCCACCCAGTAAATTATTTTGCCCACTCAGTAAATTATTTTTGCCCATCCAGTAAATTATTTTGCCCATAAAATGTCATTTTCATATCAAACATTCAGAGCTGTAGGCCTATTTGGGCGTATTTCTAGCCTACATTTGAAAAAATCATGCTATACGCGAGATTATGTATGTTTTTGTCGCTGTGCTATACGTAGTTCCAACACGTAGCTTCAGTTTGTTTTATTCAAAACCGCAAAATGATGATCTACTGCATGGCCATCAATTCAAATGGAACGTAAAACGACATCATAAAGCTGAGAAACAAAATTGTTCTTCGATGATAACAAGAGTTTACATAATGATAAAAAATACCAGTATTTTTCATGACATGAGTGATGGTTACTAGAGGCCTATGGGCACAATCAATCACATTTGAGTGAAAAATTTATAGTTACGCGTATTTTTGTAGGGGCTGGAATTAGGTGTAATATGATGTTCTGATAGGATATTCACATACATGTGAGCATTTATTGCGCCCTTTGCAGGCAAGAATGTTTATGTAGTTCCATGTCCATGCAAGTGTGAACCCACTTATCCCAAAAGTAGTTCGTACCCTGTATATAGGTTACCATTTTTCAGGTGGTAAAAACTAACGAATATCATTAAATTGAAAAGCTTGTTGAGCACTGGTTCCTTCAATGTTGTGACATTTTTGCGACTTTCTCATGCATTGCAGCTATCTCCCAAAAAAATCATTCGCGTGCACTAGCTACATTATTATTGCAAATTTCGCATGCATGGTAACCGACCACGACGAATGATTGTGCGCGCTTCGCAAGATCTGCCAACTATGATCATGCTGAACAAATTTGTCAAAAGGTGGCATCATAAATAGCTGGTAAGAAGTTCTAAGATATCACTCTACGCCGTAAAGGTGAAGCCAGTGCCAGGAATAAGTCAGGGGACAAACAATCCAGCACTGTTATTTTATAGAATCACATATGTTTCCTGAATAACAGTTCTGAGATTTGATCGTTCTTGGCTTATAAACTTGTTCTTCGGCCACACCCTCCCATTTATAAGGTGGTGGGATGAAACATCCAACAAAAGTTCTTGGGTCTCTTATTGAAATCGTTTATTCAGCAATCCAACCTGCCAGAGAATGGTCTCAGATGGTGGCCACAACTGTCCACCTATGATGGTGTTTGTCGGTGATATATTTTTTTACTTGAAGCATTCCTGAAGCATTATGGAGTTCAATCGACTGTGGTGTTTCATAGATTTGGTAGCTGATCACAGTTGAGAGTTTAGGAAGCCAATTATGGCTCATCAAGGAACATTGACGCTATGTTATCATGGATGAACACCGGCGAAGGTTCGCCTCCGATTCTCCACTCAAATAATGTTCAGAGAGTAACGAAGAAGGCGTGTACCGACAAACCCATACTCATAGGAACGGCATGTAAAGTCCACTTTTGACGGACGTGAGTGAGGCTCTCTACCTTTAGCCACGGACCTAAATGCTGAGAGGTGGTAGCACCATGTCCGTCTCTAATGTAGAACATCAGAGGCGGGGAGCCCAGAAGTGTACATTCATTGATATCATGTTTGAGGATAATATGTCAACCACCAGCCACAACCCAAGCCCCATTCTTAGCTAACGGTATCAATGAGAAGAGACTAACACAAACACTAACAGGCACACATCCTCATTGCATGCATAGGTGGAGCAAGCAGACGCAAATGCGCTGATTGTTTCAACAGCGCTAGCTATAGCAGAGACAGAAGAGCCGCCAATTTGTGTTGGTACAGACACTGACTTGTCAATCACTACTACATATATGTACATGTTATGCCGCACCAATCCTGTAACGGTCTTCAACATTCATGAAATGTAGCATGCCATGAGAGACACTAGAAATCACTTTTATTTAAGTGTAAAACTGTCAACATGGTACATGAAAAACAGCATTATTACTTGTGCTGGATAACTTCAAGAACAATAGAAGCACCAATGGGGAAGTGGAAAGAGCGGGATATTTTTCATTCTCAAGCTCTATGGAGCCAGCACCTATGAATCGCTTGATGAATAACGCAATATCACATACAAGCGGGCAATCAGGCGCAGTTCACGTTCATTTCATCTGGCAAATCTGCCTCCAACTACTAGTGCTGCAGCATAGCAACATCCGTACTGCATTCATCTCACGTTTCAAGGATGGATGGGTAATAGGCTCCGTCCAACAGAATAGGGATGGCGATCACAGGAACTCTTTAGCTATAAGAAGCTTACCTGTTGTACCCAACACTCAACAACACGCTCAATGTCGTACAGTATAATGTGGGTACAAACATGTTAGTTGGTTTCTGTAGCAATATGACATGTAGTTGAAATTTGTTCTCTTTTGCACCTCAATGTGCAGTAAATGCAGCAGACAAACAATCAACATCGTTAGCTGTCAACGGTGAGACAAGTGATTTAGTGTTGGTGATGGTGCCAATTAGGTGAACAAAGTTTAAGGCCATCTTGGCTTTTACTACGTACTAGTTTTAAACTGTATAAATAATAATAATAATAATGAAAACTTATATAGCGCTCAAATCCACCAAACAAGATAATCATGGCGCTGATACAGAAAGAATCTTATAACAATGTCATGCCATGACATCAGTGCATTCTTTGGTGATAAATGTCGGTGCCGGATCAAGCTCACGTGATTTTGAAGGTGAACTTCCAATTAATTTCTTGACCTCCATCTCTGTAGTGGGTTCAAATACTATAATATGAGGACCACTATGATGAGAACGTGTAGCGGAACCAATAGTAAATTCTCGACGGAGATTAGAGATCTTTTCACCGAAGAATTCAGAGAATCTCTCAGCCAACATGTCATCATAATCACTAATAGGTGAAATAATGATTTTATTAGATTCATTGTGCCTTGGAGCACATGTTTAGACACTCAATTTGCATTTCTAACTTGTCTGATGGCAAAGTTATGATAACAATTGATAATGGCGGCCATTTTGGATGCCATATTAGACGCCATTTTGGTTGTGGATGCCGTATGAGATTTTAACGCTCCAAATAATCATTTTATCAGATTTCTTGTGCCTTAAAGCATGTTTGGACACTTTCTTCGTATTTCTAGTTCAAAGTAATGACAAGAACGCAAATGGGGGTTACTTTGGACGCCATCTTGAATTTCGAAAGGAGCTCCAGGGAGATTTTTGGGGACTTTTAGAAAGTTATTCTACTCATATTCTTTGACCTATCCTGTAGCTTGTTTTGAGCTATTTCCATGTTTTAGCTGATGCTCTTGGACTATAGTGAACAATTAGTTGTACCGGAAATGTACAGAGATCAGGTTATGAAATTGGCTTATGACTTTATTATAGCTGGTCACTTAGGTATAGCTAAAACGACTGACGAGGTTTTGTCTCTATTGGCCGGGTCAAGCATCTGACGTAACCCGTTATTGCAAATCATGAGATATTTGCCAGGAAACGTGTGATAAGGGAAGGGTCACCAAGGTCCCGTCCCGTTGGGTCACATGCCCTACATACACTATAAAAGGGTGGCGGTAGACATTGTCGGACCGATTGGTCCTATATCTAACCAGAAATCCAGAAAGGCTTAGTGATTGCTTGCTTGTAAAATGACTGAAAGGTTCTACCAAAAAGTACCAAAAATACCTAAATTTCACAAAATGTCCAGTTTTGACCAAAATAGAGCCCAGACCTCCACCAAAATCAATAGGGTCCATGTACTCATCATGAGAAATGTACACACCAAGTTTCAAGTTGATCGGACTCGGCACAGTTGACTTGGAGTGTTTACAAGGTTTTTAGAGTTTGACCTCTGTTGACCTCAGATGACCTCTGACCTCTCCCAAAAACAATAAGGATCATGCACTCATTATGGGGAACATATATACCAAGTATGAACTTGATCCAACTAGGCATGGTCCACTTAGCGTGTTTACAAGCAAAAAGTACCAACAGTTCACAAAATGTCTATTTTTGACCAAAAAAGAGCTCAGACCTCCACCAAAATCTATAGGATCCTTGTACTAATCAATGAGAAACCTACGCACCAAATTTGAATACGATCTAATCAGGCATGGTTGACTTGGCGTGTTTACAAGGTGTTCATAGTTTGACCTCTGTTGACCTCAGATGACCTCTGACCTCTCCCCAAAACAATAGGGTTCATGTACTCATTATGAGGAACATACATACCGAGTATGAACTCGATCCAACCGGCCATGTTCGACTTAGCGTGTAGCAAAAAGTACCAAAAAGCAAAAAGTACCCAAATTTTACAACATTTCCATTTTTTCCGAAAATGAGCCCAGACCTCCACCAAAATGAACAGGGTCCCTGCGGTCATCATGAGAAACATACACACCAAAATTCAAGTTGATCGGACCAGGCATGGTTGACTTAGAGTGTTTACAAGGTGTTTAGAGTTTGACCTCTGCTGACCTCAGATGACCTCTGCACCTTCCCAAAAATAATAGGCATCATGTACTCATTATGGGAACACATACCAAGTATGAACTTGATGGGACTAGGCATGGTCGACTTATCGTGTTCACAAGCAAAGCGTCACATGGAAACGCACACACACACATACATACACACGCACGCCGTCATGACTGCATAGATTCCTTGGAACTGTCAGCAAGGAATCAAAAATGGAAATCGGTTTATTTTGACACCGGTCGATTTCACCACGATGTTCCCGGAAGCAGTTCCATAGCGTAACATAGAGACTGAGAGAGTCGCGGAAGCCTTAGTGGATATATTTTCACGAGTAGGGGTCCCATCACAAATTCTTACAGATAGAGGGTCACAATTCACTTCAGACTTGATGATGTAGGTGAGTCGGTTACTGTCACTGCGACAACTCACCACGACCCCCTACCACGCGATCTGTAACGGTCTTGTTGATACATTCAATGACACGTTAAAGCGAATGTTAAGGCGCATGTGTAAGGAAAGACGGTCGGACTAAGATTGTTATATAGAGCCATTGTTGTTTGCGCATCGAGAAGCCCCGCAAGCTAGCACAGGGTTTGCGCCGTTTGAGCTGCTGTATTGTAAGACGGTGAGAGGTCCTATTGTCATTTTGAAAAAAATGTGGACCTCCGAAGTGGACGATCCTGAAGCCAGGTCAACATATCAGTATGTCTAGAGGATGCTTGTGCGTTGGTTAGGGCTGAACTACAAAAGTCATATGATAGGTACAGAAAGTACTATGACAGGAAGGCTAAATGTCGGAAATTTAAACAGGATGACTTAGTGCTGATACTGCTACCTACATATCAAAATGAGTTATGAATGTAATGGAAAAGACCATTTGCCGTGCTAGATCAAGTAGGGGAGGCAAGTTACTCAGTTGATGTTAATAGGAAGTCTAAATGTTTCCATGCACACCTGTTGAAAGAGTACATAATTAGGGATAGTCCTGAAATAGTTGGTGCTGCAATCCTCGCAATATCAGAAGATGAAGAACACGAGAGTTGTTTTGAATTATCAGAACTGAAACTGCAGCTGATGTTGTCATTGGTGAAGATTTAGGTGTAAATCGAACACGTGAAGTCAAAGATGTGTTGTTAAACTTCACTGATGTTTTAACCGATGTACCTGGTAAAACAGATGTTCTTGGATGTGACATTAAAGTAACTACTGATGAGCCAATCATAACCAAGCCATACCCAGCTCCGCTTGCTATGAGAGCATCAGTTCAAGAGGAAGTTAAGAAAATGATCGAATTAGACGTTATTGAACCTTCAAATTCTCCATACAGTTCACCTGTAGTATCAGTACCTACACCTGACGGAACGGAACGATTCTTTGCAGATTACAGAAAACTAAATAAAGTAACTACATATGAGGTTGAGCCTATGTATAATCTGGAAGAGATATTTTCTAAATTATCGACGACAAGTAATCAAGTCGTATAGATCTTACAAAAGGGTGTTGGCAGGTTGGAATGACTCAATCAGCAAAAGAGAAAACGACATTTGCAACACGAGATGGTTTGTGGCGGTTTAAAACGATTCCATTTGGTGTGGTCGGGACACCAGCTGTTTTTTCTTCAAGATAAATGAGATATATTCTGAGTATCAAATGTTTTCAATTATTTGGATGATATTTTGATCCATACTGAGACATGAGATGAACATATGAAATGTTTAGATGTTCTATTTCAGAAGTTGAGAGAGAGAGAGAGAGAGAGAGAGAGAGTGGACAGACAGCTCGCCCAAGCAAAGGTGAAATTGGTCTAACTAAGTTGGAGTTCTTGGGACAAACAGTCGGAAGTGGGAAATTGGGTCCAAAACAGCGTACCCGGGACAAAATTCAGGAGGCTCCGAGACCTGAGACTAAAATTCAAGTTAGATCGTTCCGTCATCTCACTGATTATTATATAGGCTATATTCCAATTGGTCTGCATTAGTTGCACCCCTGTCAGACCTTACGAAAAAGGGTATGCCAAATAGAGTGATAGGGGGAAGTGCGCAGATAAAACTTTTATCGATCTGAAACGAGCAATAATTAGTCCACCCATTCTCAGACTTCCAGATGTTAATGAAGAATTTCTTTTGAGAACCAATGCTTTTGACATAGGATTTGGAGCAGTTCTGCTACAGGAATACGAGGGTGAATTATTTCAGTAGCGTGTGCTGGTAGAAAACTATTGCAAAGAGAGCGAAATTACTCTGTGATCGAACGAGGAGGCCTTGGATTAGTTTGAGCTGTACAAAAGTGTCATATTTATATGTACGGAAAAGAGTTCATTTTGAAAACGGATCATGAACCACTTACATATTTAAACAGAGCAAAATTTTTGAACTCAAGAATCATGGGATGGGCATTGGTGTTACATGAGTATAAATTCAAACTAGAATCGATTAAAGGGATATTCAATGTTGGTGCGGATTATATGAGCAGAATGTAATATATGTACTTAAAGAGCCAACATGAGTTTTATTTGCATAATTTATCGTTAGTTATTGTTTTACTATGTTTTGGTATTTGTTATTTAGTTGAAAAGGCTCAATTATAACGTTCATTTTAAACAATGCTCGACATTATTCTCAACCTAAAGCTGAACTCGAAATACATAGGTCAAGATATAGATCGAATATTGAAATATTTATCTTGAAGTGGGAGTAGGCTAATTGTCACAGGACTTATACAATTGTTGCATCAGTCGGGGGAACTACCGATATTGGCAGAACAGACATTCGTATATGTTAGTGTGCGGGTGACATGAGAGGGAATTTCCCTGCTGCGTTAACTTGTTGTTAGAGGGACGTTGCGTTTATGAAATTCTGAGAAATATTGCAGAAAGGGGGATTTTTCAGACAATTTCGAGACAGGAAGTGACATCATATCCTCCCAGTAGATATTATAACTTACGCCATAACGAGCAGAATTACATGACAATATTCTCCCATTAGAAGCAACTCAGAAAAATCCTCCCAGAATTAACCACAGCAAGTCTCCTGAGAGCATTAAACAGGAAATACCAGGACACCCCTGTTCTACCCTACAAGGTCAAATAAAGCACTCGTGCAAGATCAAACCAATAAACAATCTCCCCCGCACAAGTAGTACCTGCTGTACACAGAGCAATTAAGTTAATTATGTTTATATGATATGGTGGCTAGGCTGTGTTTGTTGATGTTTGGTTGTTATGGGAGCCACCCCAGAGATTGCGCCTGGCAGGCCGGGTGTTCGCATGTAATGGGAAAATAACCTAATGCCGACAAATTGGACAATAACGAGTTTGTTAATGAAAAAAATGTCAAACTTGTTGCCATTACCGTAGACCCTGGTGACTGAGATGTACAACATAATCAACAAATATGTCACATGAAGTACAGATTTAGGAGACTTTGTAATTTACTGTTGTCATTTTTTTTGTCATGTCCTTCTTATGCAACGCGAGTAACCAAGGTTTGGCTGTCAATCAAATAAAACGTTCAGTGAATACTTCAGTTATTCTTCTGTATGGCGAACTTTGGCCACCACGCTGCTAAGGTAGTATATTAGCAATAACAGAAACTTAACGATGCACTCTTTAAAATGATACCATCTCAACAGATCGAATCATGCTCAAAGTGTAACCGAAATGACCCCTATCCAATGGTCGAATACGAAGCCCCGGAAAGGACATGATGAAATATTTTGTCGGGTAGAATTGTCCCGAGTACTTTTCATTATCTCGAGATAAATTATTATCAAAAAGATATTTGATTTGATATCTATATATTTAATATTTACGGGTTCAGGAGCCACTTAAGGCTCATCGAGAAACCCTGAACATGTGATCATGGATGAACACGGGCGAAAGCTCGCCAACAAGATAACGGAGCACAGAGGAAGAACCATCATCTCATGGGGTGACACCAGCAACATCTGTTTCCCCTCGCTCTATATGCATCAGTGGCGGCGCCAAGGGGGGCTTGGGGGCTTTGCCTCCCCCCCCCCACTGAAGTA
>JAODUJ010812998.1:0-13159 GCA_027564615.1 Psolus chitonoides | reverse complement strand
CAACCCCATCACCACATAACATCCCACATTTATAAAACATATATATTACAATCATAAATCAATAAATATAATACATTATGTTAAATGTTTCGAGCTCTCGCACTCTGGTATTGGTGATCATAAGTGGGTTCGTCGATGCAGGAAAAATATTTTTCGATAAATCCATTCACCAGTTCGTCATTCACGTAACGGTCTTTGGTGAACCAACCCGCAATCTGAGACTGTCCCATCCTCGACACTTGTGGAGTAAATAAAATATGGCGTATTGACCGCAGACGGTAGAAAACAATCCCTGTACGTAGACTAACGGTGTTATCCGACGCTCTACGGTGTGTCCTGCTAAACAGTTCGCAATGTCGGGTACGATGGAAGGGGGCATGCCGTAAGAATCAAAGTAATCCCCTCTGCGATTCGACGATATAAAAATATCAACCCATTGCTCTCCATGTTGATGACTCGGGTGTGTGTTGATAATTATAGCGCAATGTGGTTTGGTAAAATGGTCTGAGTTCAGCACGTATCCGATCTGGTTAGCGTCCATCCTCAGCTGGTGTAGTCAAACACGACGTTTCGAGAGGTATAGATCTCGATGAGAGTGTTCAGTTCGGCATAAACCACGACGTTGACTTTATTGGTCAGAGGTTGTTTGAACTGCAACTTCATGCGGAGATGTCCCTGTTTCATGTGATTGAAATGCCCTCCAGAGGACAAAACTGGCGTCAGGTCTAAAGCGTAGAGTCTTTAACCTTTGGAGTACTCCTCACGACTGGTCGCGTTGCCCTCGTCTTGATTCATTTGATCAGTTCCGGAGAAGAGGGTGTTGTAAGCTCTAACGTAATTCACCTTATCGAAAAGTTTGGTTTGAGTGGCTTGTAGGGAACTTGTTCTCCGTCTTAATAGACAACGATGAAGTTTGCGCCAAAATGGTCAAAGTTGAAAGGGTTCTCCATGTACGAACTGTTGAACGCAGTGTTACGAGCGCAGCTGATGACCAATCTTTTGGGCAGTTGTATTAAGAATATGTGGTCTTGGATAAACGACATGTTGCCTGTAGGGATAGCGAACATCTTAGTCACCACCCGTCTGATCGGATACTTGGCGGTCGCCTCTTCTAACGCACGAGTAGTGTGTCCCAGAGACACGGCAGGGTTTAGCTTCACCTTCCTGACAAACAGAGAGGCCTCTTGAATGGTGACTTTATAATCTACATCGGCATCTCCAGACATGAGACAAAACTGATCCTTACCCCTGATGAGTTTCAGCTCCAGGTTTACCCCGTTTAACAAATATCTGTCTTGAAAGAATATATCGCTATGGATGGGTCCGATCATGTCGACCGTCCGACTACTTCGAGTGAACGTGGCACGTTTCTTCAGACCTAGATTCACGGCATCGTCGGTAGCTAAAAGGCTTGGTTCATTCATCCGTCCGGCGGTATCTTTGTAGAAGAGTGCCGAGGTCAGTTGACTTTGCTTAGCGTCGGCTCCATAACTCAAAAGCGACTCGATCATAGCTCGATACGGATACGTTGGTGTGGATGGTGATATGAGTCGTTCGTTGAGAGAGACGTCGATTTGGCTGAACAGCGATTGGAGAAACAAGTTGACCGGTCCAACCTTCGAACCTGCGATCAAGTCGTCCCCGTTAGGTTGAGTGATTTTGGCTCTCACGTAGAGTTGTGTCTGCGATAAATCAATATACTCTTCCGACGATCCCGACACGTAAAACTCGATAGGGCCGTTATCTGAGATGTTAGCGATTGGGTGATATTCTACCCATTGTCCCTTCTCTATACTGGTTTGCGTTGGGGGAACGACGAATAAATCCAACTCGGACTTGGTGCATTCGCACGAGTTATCGTGTAACAGCGACATATTAATTGAAGATGTCTTGAGACCTTTTCACGCGCTTGGCTCGACTTCGTCTGGTAGATGTCGAGGAACGACTTCGTCTTTTATTGGTTTTGGGAGGACCCGTCACTCTGGAAACCGCCCTCGTCGCCACGCGTTTCCCAGCGGCCACGCCCCGATTTTTCACCGACGCTTTGAGTGATCTACCGTCGAGAACATCCCCAGCGATGTCCATACCCGTTCGTAAGGCTTCCTTCCCCAAAACTTTAGCCCCCCTTTTCAAAAGTGGTACCGCTGATCGTAGTAAACCTCCGAGAATATTTCCGAGTCCGTGACCTCGCTGAACTCGAGCTCCCTGAAATATCGGTATTCCCCGACCGGTTTGATGGAGGTAGTGGTCTTCGTAATCACGCGGATTGCTGCGGTAAAGCGAACGATTCATGATGGTTAAATGAACTGGGAAGCTCTACGCTGTCTAAAGTGAAGTGTCGTGATGAGGCTACCGCGTAGAAATGGCACTCTACGCCCCGTGTTATCCCTTATATCTATTTCGATGGTGTCAAAATACTTTTGTTTCACTGGATGATAGTAAATGTTGGTGTATATCGAATTGACATCCTCACCGTACCTTCCTTTCACGTTGACCACACGAATGAGGGGTACTTTTGACTGACCTACGGCGTGCGGTTCCACGATATCGCAATACACGTACAAATTATGGATATGTCTGATATCTAGCGGATATTCCAAGGTTGTACTCTCCGCTATCGTCGTCGTTGTTTTCAACCCCAATATTTCGGCCAACCGCCCCTCAAAGCGTACTTGAACGTTTTCGTCGAGTTCGATATGTAACTTTCTCGTTTTTGTATCGTAGCGGTATCGAATTTTCTCTGGATACGTCGTCTCTAACGCATTCACCACGGATTCTGTGTTTTCGTAATAACCTGGATCGATAGATTTAGTCCACCACTGATGTCCGTTGACCGTGTACGAATATTTACAATCCTCGTCGATGTTGTACCACTGATGTGGATAAATGATTTCCGCCAATCCAACCTCCCATTGACCTTCCAAAGTTATAGGTTGTGAGAGTTTCACTCGATAATGGGTGAGGGTGTTATCGGGGTAAATATACGGTGAACTATTGCTAGGTAAGGTGATGTAAAACGACCCCATGTCTTCGCCTTTCGATGTTGTTACCAAATGATGCCTACGTATCGGTGTCACCGTCTCTTATACTGATAGACGTCTTCCACCCAACTGTTAAATTTAGAAGGGTACCCCTCCCACTTTACTAGATAAAACTTTTGGCCATTTTGCGTTTTCCGACGAATGATTTTCTCGATGCGGTAGACGTTGTCCTGTTTAGATACTTTTTGAAGTTCCTGTTCGTAAAACGTGCCCTCGATCACTTCACCACCGTAATCTTTCAGCCGATACACCGGAGGTGTGCGTCGTACTTTCCTCGCAATGGTAAACACTTCTTCAGTCCACCGCGGTAGGTAACCTTTGCGGAATGGTTGGGTCATCATGCTAATGCGCACGGTATCCCCCACTTCGAAGTTGTGTTTAGACTCGTTGCCGCTGGCCTCTTCACCGAAAAGTCTCTGCCACACGACCTCTTGGTTATTGACGTTGACATTTTTCGGAGCCACACCGATGCTTCGATGTTTGCTACCGTTGTATCCAATAAGAAATTTCGGTAATACGTCGATATAAGTCTGAGTGCCGTTAGCGGTAAAGTATCTCCACATTTTTGTCTTGAGCGTGCGATTAAATCTTTCGACGACTGAGGCTTTCGTTTCGTTATTAGTGGTGAAAAAGGAAACGTTATTCTCACGAAGAAATTGTTGGAATGATCGGTTGAGGAATTCCCCACCTTTGTCCGTTTGTAGCGTCCGTGGTTTACGTTCTTTGAATATTGATCGAAAGGCAGCAACGACACTCTTTCCAGTTTTGTCTTTCAACTTTCTAGCCCAAGCGAACTTTGAAAAAACGTCGAGGCAAGTTAAGATATACCTAAACCCTTTGTTGTGTTTACGAGAGGCAGACATATCGACCAAATCCGCTTGCCATTGGCTGTCGATCCCGGACACAATCACCCGATTTCTTGGAAAGTTTCGTCTCGACGGTTTGTGGAGTGTGTAGGCGTCTCTTCCCCGCAACCAAGATTCGACATCCTTCGAATTAAGGTGTTTCGCCGCTCGCCGTACGGCTGCCACTCCTCCGAAAGCGGATGGATGAGAAGGCTCGTAATAGAGATCGCTTAGGTACTTGTCCATCTACACCATCTGACACTCGCAATGTACCACCGCAACACGCCGAGAGACACCGCAGTTTACGGAAAGAAAAATTTAGCTTGAAGCCGTCCTTTGGCAAACAATCCATCTTGAAGGTCTAAAAGCGACTGAAACCGACCGCCATAGTACCGAAGTATTAATACTTCACCCAACGTTGTTTGACCTTTTTGCGTGGAGGCTGCCTGTCTCGTTTCTTGGTGGGTAAATGAAAAGCAGCACCATATAGGTCGCCCTCTTCCTCATCCATCCACTCTTCAAAATCGGCAGGCGCAGACTGCCTTCTAGATATTTCACCATCACCGGCCCTCCAATATTGCACCTCTCGCCATCGGTCTGGATTTCCGATCAACTCTCTAGGCGCATTGAGTTCGGCTAACCCTTTAGCGAACTCTTCCACACCGACCGGTGTTGTGGTTTTACGTTTGCGCATGGCATCGTTCACCAAGTCTACCACATGCGACCCTTTGACCGGTTGTTTGTTGACGACTAATTCCCCTTTTTCATTCCAATCCAGCAGTCGATTACTGGAGGCCATCTTCTGTAGTAATTGAGACGCTTTGTTTTTAAACGCCTTTGGAACGCTCTCTATCACGTCTCGTTCGATGGCTTGCTTCAGCGAGGTCTGACGATCTGTTTGACTTGGGGGCGGTGGGGTATCGTGTTTTACACGAACCAGCGGCGGTTCGTTGGTCTTCGTACTGTAGGTGGTGAGGCGTCTTATCAATTCGCCGTAGCGTTTGATTTTGGTTGAGTCATCGAGTTGCGCGTCATTAAGCAACACCGACAACTCCTCCTCGAGCTCTCGCACTTTTGTCCGTTCCAGGGGCTGGGGTCGAGCGCCGCTTTTCATTCGATCTAGGTAGTCTGGAGATATGAGGACGAGTTTTTTGGTATGCTCCATCTTATTTGAATAAAACACTTCCGAGGATACCGATGAGTGGGGGTAAGAGCGCAGCCAATATGGAACCACCTTTCTGCTGTAGAATTTTCTTTTTGGAATTAATGGATCTTTTTCTATCAGACAGAGTACGCAACTGTCTACGATGTTTGTATAGATTTCGCCTTTGGGTTTTATTGAGCGGCACGTTTCCGTTTAGAGTGTTAACGGCCCCTTCGCACAGGCAGTTGATCAACTCTTTGGATGCTCCTTGTATGATACCTCGTCGTTGTTTGGGAGAACCTTTAGCCAACACGTGAAGGTACGGACGATGTTTACTCCAACGCCGCATGATGATAAAGTGAGACGTCTGGGAAAGTGCTGGTGTTTTTATCTACCTCTTGACGTATACGTAATGCGATTCTCCGGGAAATATTTGAGCCCTCAGTCGTAAATTTTCGGGCGTGGTGCTTTTCAAATCGATAAAGAGATATCCGTATGACTGACCCGTTGCATCTTTGTAGGCCTCTTGTAGATACTTTGGTTTTTCTGGGAACATTTGCCTCGCCAGGTAAGCAATTTGAGACGCATCTCTGGGGTTTTTAAATAGGACGAGGTAGTGTGAGTTAAGGCTGATAGTTCGGGTTTCTCGACCTTGATGAAAAAGATTTTGAGATACTAATATGACCGATAAGTTTTTGTGATGGCTACCTTTTGTAAAAAGATTACTAATTCTCTTGTCATTAGCCGTCTCCGACATCAAATCATCGAGTATGATGAGGTTCCGCTTGGATCTGTCCAAGTATTCGTCGAAGGAGTTTGGCACCCCCTCGATAAATTTGATGGGCATCTTTTCGGCAAGCTTGTCGTATAGTGGTTGATATTCTCCATAGAACCACAAAATGACTTCTGGAGGTTGGTGGATCAACGCCGGGGCGTGTGTTAATAGCTGCGTGAGAAAAACAGTCTTCCCACATTGGGTAGGACCAGCTATCACACAAGTAAATGGGTGTTGTAACCTCGGATCCATGATACAGACTGAGATCTTATCCTAACGACTGTGTGTTTATATTTGCTTGTATAAACCCCTTTTGCCGTTATAACCCCGAATTTGGTGCGAGGTTTCATCCTAACACTGTGTTTATAATTGACACGCACATTGACAACTGGATAGACTCTTCTCATCGTTATAATCTCGAGCCCATGACACGAACTGAGGTTTTATCCTAACACCGTGTGTTTATAATTAACACACACACACACACACATACACACACATAAACACACCCGCACACACATACACACACACACATTGACCATCTTGACTGCATAGACTCCATCCACAAAATAATGAAGACATAACGCATGAATACTTTTTGAAGCATCTATTGAATATCATAATAAGTATTTTTTCCCCAACCACCGTGTGTATTGAGAAGATTATGCTTAAAAACTACAGTAAATCAACTGTCTAAGGGGTAGTCGAGACACAATTGAGAAGATTACGATTAAAAATATACCACCACAAGTTAAATGTCCAAGGGGGTAGTTGTGACACCATCGGCCAAAACCTTCCGTTTAACATACATATAGGATAGTGCAGTTTTCACTTGTACGTAGGTCTGCATATGGTTACCAACCATCCTAAAACCCCTGTTCTCCGCCTGTATCGAACTTTGATCGCGAATGACCGATACTTATCTTTGGTTAGCTCGGCGGAGTTCCTGTTTACACCTTTACAACTCATTTTGTCTTTGGCAGATCCGAAGCAATAATAACATTTGCTATTTAGAGAGACAATACCGTCGCCAGACCACTCAAGTTTGAACAGCCCTGGGGTCCTTTTGTCGTACCGAGCGTTTTCGACGGTGTCGGTGCGCGGGAACCATTTGTGTTTCTCCGCTTCGTAGACTTCTTTCATATGAGGTTTAATGACAGACTCTAAAGATTCAGCTGAAATAGCTAGGTAGGCTGAGTCGGTATCCATTTCGCAGTATTCGAAATCTGCCGTGTCCACGAACTTGCACATAAAGTCGTAGTAGAATTCGAGCATACGTAGCTTCGCGTACTGGTACACGAAGAACCCTATTTGGATGGGGAGGTCTAACGATATACGATGTTTATGAAGATCTACTTCGTACATATCGTCAGTGAGCGGTGACAATCTTTTGAAAAACGGGTCGTTGACGCGGGAATATACAGCATCACCCGTGCTGACCACAACGTTGACGTGTCGCTCTTTGTTAGTGACCGTTTTGCCGTAGGCGGAGTTCCCGATTAATTTCATTGTGTCGGCGATGATAGTCTTAGACGGGTCCTTGTCCCCCTCCCTCCTCGCCGCGCTAACTTCCTCCCCAAACTGTTCGAATACGGCTTTTGGAATAAATTCCATTACTTGATATATTTTTGTCACCTCCAACCCATGCTGTAAGTACCAACGCAGTAACGGTGTTGTAATTAGAAGTTTCTTTCCGTGCAAGCTACCTATCAAGGATCGCTGCGGTTGTTTCAACAAATTACGTGACTTGGCATAACTAGCCATGGATCCGCCAATATCATCAATACCCACTCGTTCATTTTTGAATATCGGAGCCATTTCGGCGAATTCCGATTTCAAATTATCGGGTACACTGATGTCACACTCCACCGCCCCAAACATTTGCCCTGCCTCTACGTGACTTAGGATTTCACGTTCCGACATCTCCCACTTTTTTTGTGTAGGATAGGGAAAGAGCTCAATCAGGAATTTCCTAATATCGGCAGATTTAGTACATTCACGCTTCCACTCACATTCCCATTTTTCTACGACTTCGAACCCTAACAATTCTAGATACCTAGTATTCTCCCGCGTCTCTTTGAACAGTTCAGAGAATGACTTGTCATTGACTTGGTTACGTGTTTTACCAGCCGTAAGCTCGCAGGAGTGCCCATGCCAAAAACATCCATGACATTGAAAAATGACCCCGGTGTTCTCACAAAATCCGTCCACCGGTAATTGCCGCCCTCCGACTCGAACTTCTTTACCGTTCAATCTATGTTTGATCAATGTTTTCCTTCGTTTGGCCTCCCAAGCTAACCAGCCAGCGGCAGTTTTCTGACGGTCATGCGTAAATTCACGCCTAAACCCCGTTTCCTCCCGACGTCTTAAAACTACACCGGTCGGCATGTCTTGCATGATTGCCCATAGATATAGAGCGTTGGCATCAAAACCTACAATTTTCTGACATGACTTCCCACCTCTTATTTTCGTTTTGCCTTGTTCGTGATATCTATGGAATACGATAGAGGGCCCCCCTACAATATTATCCTTGAACGTGCGATACAAGTCCTTATGACAGTCGGGGATTAAACAAAAGAAATCATCTTTTAAGTCTTTGAACAGATATCGCAGCGTTAAACCCGGAACCGATATACCCTGTTTGAACATATCGATCCCTTTATCTTGATAGAAAGTGAACATCTTATCAATAGCCTCCAAGAACGGTACTACGTCTTTGTTGTTGTACCATATCAAGAAGTCGCGAAATGTGGACATCTGCTTATCACGCCACACTTTCGAACAATATTCATATTCTTCGGTTGTAATATTAACATTTTTTAGTTTGTTATGGAAACTCGCGTGATTTGGGAGTGATGTGGCGTCTAGTTTGTCCAGGCTATCGACCCATTCGTACGGGAAGAACCCTTTCTCTTCCGTGCATTTGTAGGCTTCGAGGAATTGTTTATAGCTGAAACCGGGTGCAAGATAGTTTTTGATGTCGAGGTATTTCAACCATTTAGTGGAAATCGCCATGTAGTCGTTTGAACGTTTTATAATCTAGCCAATAGCCAGCCTATTTGTACACCCCTTGAAACCTGCCTCGACCTCATGTCCCTCCTCCCCCTCCTCCTCCCCCTCCTCTCCCTCCTCCTCCGCCATCTCCTCCGCCACCTCCTCCTCACCCCCCTCGCCCTCCTCCTCCTCCCTCTCCTCCTTTCTGTGGAGTTTCTCGATACTCGCATACAAGAGACCTTTCAAAACATTTATATCATATTTCCCCGAATTGAATCCGATTATGGGAATTTGTCTGCAGTAAGACTCAAGACCGCCCAAGGTCGGTTTCAGGACTTTATTCAAAAATTTACAATCTTTCCCAGCATCGACTGACCCACTGAGGTCAGCTTTCTCCTTCTGAATAAACACTTCCAGCCTCCTAAATGCGGCGGCTATCGATCCCCTGCCCGACACCGATGCAAAAGCCGCTTGGCTGATTTCAACACAATAAGCCACGAAGGATTCCACCAATTTGACCTCATCTCCATCGGAAATGAAACATTGTGGTGATGTGTAATTAGGTACGTTGGAACAAACACTGATACTAAGTAGTTTGTGTTTCCCTAGGAATGTTAGTTTGTCACTTTTTGATTGTGTGAAGTCGTTTTTGTCAAGAAAGGTTTCGATGTCGTAAGTGATTCTGTAGGGGTAGAATCGATCATTTTGATTTACTACAATACCAACCGCCTTCAATTTGTCAAAAATTGTGGTCGGCAACTGATAAATACCCCCCGGGAATTTAAATTCCACGTGTTGTTTGCAGTGTGGGATGTGGACTTGCAGATATTTATTCTTTTTGAAAACCCTTCTACATCGCATACAGTTGTATGATTTGGCATAGTGACTCATATTTTTGATGTATGAGAAATGACCCTCAAAATGATTGAGATACATGGTGGAGTTGTATCGGCAGGGTGAGCGACGAATCAGTTCGGCCACAAGTTGGTCATCATCTTCCGACTTAGGTTTAAGTTCATACACATATACGTTGCACTCGAAAAGAGCTTCAATTCTGCCTAGATCCTGGAATGTGACACCTTTGAATCCCCCCGCACCGGATCGATCGCCGATAGTGGCTTGGTATTTGGCAAAGAGTTCTTTGGGTCTTAGATTATCGATATCTTCCTCAGCCTTCAAGTGGTAGTACAGACATCTAAACAAACACAGATTGTCTTCGAATGGCTTATTCGTTTTGGGGGAGTGTGTCATGGACAAAACGCCTTTATTTTGTTTGAGATACTCTGGAAAATTTGTCGGTGGTGCTCCCACCAGGGGAAATGACCCTAATTTATTCACGTATACAGTAACGTTCGTGACGCGTTCCAGCACCCACCTAGACTCAGGCCTTTGTAAGAACAGCGTCTGTTCTATCGCTTCAGCGGCAATTTGC
The DNA here is from genome assembly GCA_027564615.1 of Psolus chitonoides. Lineage (NCBI taxonomy): Eukaryota > Metazoa > Echinodermata > Holothuroidea > Dendrochirotida > Psolidae > Psolus > Psolus chitonoides. The sequence continues at coordinate 2,928 of JAODUJ010812998.1, read as the reverse complement.
TCCAAGAAATTGTCTAAATCACGCGGATTAGCGACGACCAATGGGTGCTCTAAAAATTGATGATTGTTATGTGAGGCGTGAAAATACCTACGTTCACCCGACCCCCTGTCCCGCAGAATGAATCCAAACGACATATTTAGTTTGAATTGGTTGGATTGATCTTCATACACAGCCCGAACCGCCCCTGCAATTTCGTTCAAGGAGCTGATTCTAAAATTATACAAATCTTGAACCGGAGCGCCTCTTCGATGGTGATTCCGTATAGCACCCCAGTTTCCGGTATATAACCGCCGCAGCTCAGGGTCCTCCCTCTCTAGTTGTTCTCGCATAGAGTTAGGAATTTCCACAGGGTCCTCCGCCAAAGGAGGGCACTCGCTGCGAGGTTGCGGTGGTGGTGATGATGATGGTACCACTTCTGATGTGGATGTCTATTGGAAAAGAAAAATGTATGGCGGTCAGATACGAACATACCCGCTTACGAATGAAGGTGCAATTTTATTAGCACACACACACACACACACACACACACACACACACAGGGTAACAGCAATTACCTGTTGAACTGCACTCGATCCGCTCGTCCCGGGCTCTTCTCCAGTCGATACACGTGACCTTCCAATCGTCCTATCCGGCTCCCCGATCAGAACTGCGCTCGATCCGCTTGTCCCGGGCGCTTCTCCAGTCGATACATGTGACTCCCCAACCATTCTATTCGGTTCCCCGATCAGTACCTGTTTCGGACAGCGACGTTTTCCTGGCGTTTTTTTTTTTGTTATGGTGGAAACCCGTCGTTTCCCAGCTGATGGCCTTTTCCCTGACGGTTGTTCCCCGTGGACTCTCTTTTTATGTCTAGTAAACACATAGTTTCTGTTAAAAAGTTTATCACACTGGTCGCACTGTATGTTGTAGGGCCTATGGACCTGGCGGTGATGACTTCGCATTGCTGTTCGCGACTTGAACGATTTTTCGCAACCGTCATAGTCACAAATCACCCCAGAGCTTACGCCGGAACGTGGTGCAGTTACTTCATCATTTGCTGGCGTGGTTGAAGTCGTCGGAACGAGGGTTGGGGGGATTAATTTCGCTCGGGTAACGACAGCGTTCAATGTGCTTTCAAGTCCCCATCGTTGGGTGGGGGTAAATGGTTGTGTATCCCCTTCCTCCGCTAACTCATCGATGGTGACCCCATCTTGTTGTTGTTCATTTTGTCTGAAACTGAAAAAAAAGATAAATACCCTTGAATCATGCCTTTGAGGTATTGATCGAACAATACTAGAGACTATAAACCCATTTGAAAAAAAAAATCGATATTAGACCGTTAGTCGCCGGGGGTCCCTTAAGGCTATCTCGTTTCAAGAACTATGAATGGGTCAATATCAATTAAAAAACGCTAAGTGGGCTGGATTTGGGTATATAAACTTAAAAATCAAACATAATTTCATCAGTCTAACTAGTTAGCACATTTATTCGAGATGGAAAACGTTTCCTGTTCACCAGTGATATAAAGTTATATGGAGGATTTCCCCTGTTGTCAGGCGGCAGCGGAACTACAACCAGAGCACTCTGAGTGTGACCGGTGTAGGAGAGAGGAGTGGGAGGACTGGAATGCCACGCCAGAAGCGGAAAGGGAATCAGTACCGGAACCTATCAGTAATGAAAATTGGGATTTGGAGCTTGCGGGACAACATCAAAATGTGGATCATGATGATCAAATTCAGAATGTGGATAATTATGCAGAGGAGGAACCTCCAGTGGATGACCCTCAAGACGATGTAGACCAGGGAGATCGTGACGACGAGGAAGATCGTGGCGACGAGGAGGAGTGTGGGGGAAGCTGTGTCATATGGCATTGGACTATTCGCGCACACCACCACCGCGAATAGTTTTTTATTTATTTTATTTTTATTTTATTTTATTTTTATTTTATTCATTTTATTCATCCTTTATTTACTTTTTTATTTTTATTTTTTATATTTGCGCCGTATGACACAACACCCCTCCCCCCAACTTCGACCCCTGCACCACCAAACAGCCGGATGGTAAGTTAAATTTTCTTATTTTTCGTATTATGGGAGGGCTTACGTTTGTCCATTCCTCATTTTAATTACATCTCCAGTATATGGGGCTACGCAATGACACATCAACAATTACTAGTGGGCCCCGGCAGACTAATCTATAAAAACAAACATAACTTACCGGCGCTCCAGGAGGACCGTCTTTTTCTTCTTTGCCAGTTCCGCTCGTTCAGCTTCTTGAATAGCCGCATGTCGCTTCAAATATTCTCTTTTCTGTTTGTCAGCTTTCTCCAAACGTTCAACTCTATCAAGCGCTTCAATTAACAAATCTTCATTCTCTTCTGGAAACTCCTCCATTTTACTAAAAACACACACCTGATTTATATGCGACTGCTCTCGCTGAACCTGATCGAACGGCTGACTAGGATTTAATTTACAATTTACCAATATATACAACTCAACTACAAAATTCAAGTTCAGACACGCTAAAGCAAAAAGTGCAAGCTCGTTTATATTTAGCTCTGACGTCTTATTAAAACTTATATTATGAAATTATTATTTTATTGTTATTCTTTCAAACACCACTCTCTTCCTCGAACGGTATATTCCCCTGCCCGCTCATTCTCCAAACAACCTTTTCTCTCCGAACAATACCACATTTGTGCCCGCCGGCTTTTTCGAAACACAATTCTCCCTCGAACAAAACAATTCCCCTCAGGGATTCTCTCGCGAACAGTACCATTTCCCGTCGTTCATTCTCAGCCACTAAACATAATATACACGGTATACGTATCTACCAAACGTATACCAACCCTCGATATACCTTGGTATACCACCGGTAAAACTATATACCTTGGTATACCACCGGTAAAACCGACACGTATACCGTAGGGGGGGGGGGGGGGAATCGACC
>JAODUJ010812777.1:0-13163 GCA_027564615.1 Psolus chitonoides | reverse complement strand
GTGTTCCCGCCCACTTTAAATCTTCAGCTTTTTAAATCTAGGATTAACAAGCTGAATCTTTCTTCTTTTTCTTAGCTTTTTGTGCATGGGGGTTGCCTCACTTTTGTGTGGCAACTATGGGTCCGCCCTCCCCCATGTCATTGTTTAAAACAAACTTGATCGGTTGCTGAAACGTTCGGCGACGAGACAGACAGTGTTGGGTAGATATTTCGCAAATTGGGCAATTATGAGGGGAACGGCCCTCCACCTCTGCGGCTCAGTTGGAAGAATTCGAGACAATTGAGAGAACGTGGGGGGGGGGGGGGGGGGGAACTTGGCCCCATCAATCATGAACATTTCTGAAATTCTGCGTACTAATATGTACGTGTGATTATGGAGCTTGAAACATTTCTCGATTATTTAGGTTGTTTTTATTTTTGCTAATATTTACAAAAGCGAAGATCTTTAATCTTTAAGCAAATCTTTAATGCTAGTATTTATTGGAAATACTTTTAGGGTACAGTACTGTAACTGTTGACCAAAGTCAAAAGTCAAACTACACTGGCGATTTGTATCAGATTACGGGAAATCGGGATGTTTCAATTCGAATCGGTAGGTTCCAAATTAATTCGGTATGTTCCAATTTAATTCGGTAGGTTTTTATACATACTGGTAGGTTTCAATTTCAATTGGCATGTTTCGAAACATCCCAATCAAAATCGTGATATCCCAATTTAAATCGAAACCTACCGATTCAAATGTTGATATCACGAATTCTCACGAAATGAAACGATTGGCCCGCCATAAGCCTCTACGCGACGCCGACTTATACCTCCACCGGACGTCATATCTAACTACCGCGAAACGACTGAAACATTTACAGATTTACACATTTACAGATTCATCTGACGTCATATTAAATTCCGAAGTCGGATGTTTTTATTCGCCCTTCATCTCTCAACTCAGAAGATTCTTCCGATGTTGACCGTCCGAACATAAAATGAGATAGCAACCCCATACAGACATGAAATATGGTTCATTTGAGATAACACGGAACGGCCTAGTACAAAATGGTTGTATTTTCGAGGGATTAGTGTGCATGAAGCAAAGTTTCCAAAAGAAAATTGGGGCAGTAATAATCATAATAATGAAGCTTTGCGGCCAACCGAACAAAAAGGCCAGGAGATATATATCTGTCAGCCAGTATCAGATTTGGTGTAGCTTAGCACTATATGCAGCAGTAGGTCAATGAAGCAAATAGCTTAGGCTTTCATTGGCTTCAATGTAATCTTAGGCTGACTCTGAAGACATGTACTATTCATAGATCCGCAAATTATGATAACATAAGTGATGTGTGAGTAAACTGAAATAATTTTCTACATGATGTTAGTCAGGACGAGTGAATTAATTCGACACAAATTTTGAAAAACAATTGTGTTGTATGTAAATCACCTAATTTGCATACAAATATCATGCACATTAGCAAAACTTTGGCATTTATGAAAAGCTGAGAGTCTTAGCTTTCCTTAAATGTATATTGTAATTAGGACGTCTACCACTGAATAGGCCTATTTGAAAAACCATAATTTACAATAATGTGTCCCTTCTTGGCAAAAGAGAGGTCAATCCGACTTTGGACCGACTACTAAAAACACCCTATCTGAATCCGATCAATTAGACATTAACCAGACATACGTTGGTCTGAAGGAATGTTGTTTAAGGTTAAGTGGGTGAACACGCCTTGCAAACACATTGACCCGTTCAAAAGCCGTTAATGATGACCTAAACGTTAATTTGTTTTTGACAATATGTCATCAATAAATTGCAAAAATACACTCACTAATCAGGTTTGTGTTTATCATACTTTTCATTGGCTATGTAATCATATGATAATAGTATCTCACAGCTACTCATATATGTTAATATCGTACAGCTGTTCAAATTCGCAGAGTACATCATGTAAAGGAATCGTTAATATTTGGGTCAACATTTCAAAACCATCATTAACAGAACTGCCCGAAATAGGTTATTGGAATAAGTGCTCGGTAATACTTTGTAATTCAAAACTCTTTTATAGCTTACCGAGATTTAAGTGGCAGGCAATATTCACTATGTACTTAAATTGTAACAGAAACCCAATTATTCAAGTCACTCGATTCGAACCAAGTGAATCTTAGCCAAATGATTTAATTCCCGATTGGAAATAAATCGTGTGTTTTATTAATATGGCTCAGCCTGTAATACTCTAGCCTGATTTATTCCCTTGAATATGCAGTTCTCAGATTTAGATTGTATGTTTGATAAACATCTGAACATATATAGTGAAATTGATATATTTGATTATGTAAGGAAGTCGTTACTATTTGGGTCAACATTTGTTAAACCATCCCTAACAGAACTGCCCGAAATAGGTTAAGTATACAGATTATTCAACTTAGTGCTCGGACTTTGTATTACAACACTTTTTTGGAAATTTACCGAGATTTAGGTACATGCGATATTCACTCTCAGACGGTCTTATATGTCAGTATGTGCTGAATAAAGTGTACAGTTGTAACATAAACCTAATTATTAAAGTTACTCGATTCGAATCAAGCAAACCTTAGCCTACCTCAATTAATTAGTTTCCGGACTAAATCGTGTGTTTGATTAAAGTGGAAGGGCAAATTTAGTCAAAATAAAATATTCTACAAAAAATAATAATGTTGTAGACTGTAGAGCCTGGCTCTTTATAGGCGGCCCGCGGGCCAATTTTGGCCCGCGAGCCCATTCAGTCTGGCCCGCGAACTATATGGAAATTCAATGCGAAATTGACGAATACCCGGTTCTGTAGAGTGGAAGACTAAAAACCAACCCAATCCTTCGAACAAAACGCTGCGTCTTCGAGTAGAGCCGACCACGCGCCGGTCCAACAATCCGTTACCAATCAACTGTCAATCAAACCCAATCCATCACCAACCCAACCCAAAAGCTATTAGAAATGTTGTTATTTTTGCCAGAGGAGTGGTATTTCTTGAGAAATATGGCTAAAACTGATGACAGTTTTCAGCGCGCTACGCGCGCACACGTTTTACTTGCGGGGGTTCAATGATTGGAGGCCACCGGACCCACAACCGGAGTATCGGCTGGCCACTGTACCCCCTGGCCGAATGTGCAGTGTTCTAGTAAAATATCGATACCCCATATTGAGAAAAAATCGACGCATTGCATTGCGTTCATTGTGCCTAATCTTGACAATTTCGCCTTGCCCATTCACTTGCAGGTCTGGGTTAGCTACCTTGCGTTTTGAAGAGTGTTGTTTCCGGTTATTGAATTTTTTCTCACCCGGTCCCCAACCAATGGTGGGTTCTCTTTGGCCCGCGAGATCCAGTTTCAAATTAATTAGAACCAGGGCTGTATAGAGGAATGAAAACAAATGATCTTTCTACGATGTTTCAATGCAGAGATAAAAATGTCAACATTTATTCATGTTATTTCCAAATCGGGGAAAGTCCCTTCAGTGATGATGTCACTTCATTACTTGTGTGAAAATTCTTTTGTTACTTTTTTCTTGTTGAGCTTAAATTTAACACTGAAATCGGAATGTTATTCATTCAAATATATCAAGGTGTCGGTGGGCCACAGTTGATATCTATTTTAGCATAATGTACCGTGATTTACTTATAAGGAAAACGTTGGAACCTTGCAAATACATACTAAAGGATAACGATTTCCAGCAGGGAGAAAGTTACCGATGTAGAAAAAGTATGGTGTTGCCGAATGTAGTTGAAGGTATTTTTATAAACAAGACTATCATTGCCATATTTGTATACAAAGCGAAGTGGGTAGAAATCATGTGGATGAACACAAGTAATTAGGCTACTTATATTTTCGGAAGCATTTGCTAAGTGTCCATAGATCCACCTAACATGCCTATATAAGTCAAGTTATAAGGATCAGAAAAACCATGAACAATCCTAAAGACCTGAATTAGGTCCCCCCGAAGACGCCTAAGCTCAAGTGAGACCCAGGCGCTGCTCATAAGGCAAGACCCTGATGGAACTGATTAACTTGGTAGACCGTCTCTGCACCTGCTGAAGCAAGAACTTATCCATATTCAAAATAAATGAACAGCGTACTCCAGGTGAGGCCTCACCATCTGCTTGGAAAGTCTAACAACAACATCTTCATGCAGACATTTAAAACGACGTCTAATTAAACCCCAAATCCGATTCCCCCTCCTAGCAGTACACACTTCTCTATAGACTGTGTCATCTGCAATTTTCTTTTACAGATGAACTACCAAGGCAATCATCCAGGTCATTAATATAGGCAACAAAAAGCAGACACCACTGCTAACACCACTGCTAACACTCTTCCAGGATACAGAACCTCCCAATACCACCCTTTGCTTCATACCGTGAAGCCAACCAGCAATCCAATTTAGCAGACCCCCCTTAATCCCTAGACCCTTCAACTTATATAATAATCTTTTATGGGGTAGCTTGTCAAATGCTTTCTGAAAGTAATAAAACCACATCAACTGGGTCACCACAATCCACAGACCAAATAACGTCTTCTAGAAACGTCTTCAAGTCTTGTGAGACAGGACCTGCTCTTAGTGAAACCATGTTGAATACTAAATGTTTAAAGATTGATCAGAGAATTGAACCGTAGCATCCTTAACAATAGATTCCATAACCTAACATACTACACTAGTAAGACCCGCTTGACTTCTATCTCGCTTCCTAAAAATATGAGGCACACTTCTAATCTAACGGAACAACCCCTTGTCTATTGAGCGCTGAAAAAGAATAGAAATGGGACAAGCTAAGAAACTAGCAAAGGAAAACTATCCTCTTGCATAAACACTGGGGCAAAAAAATCATTAAGCATAACTGCCATCTTATGGTTATCACTCACCAGGGAAGAAGTATCCGCATTCCTAAGCGGACCAACAGTGTCTGCTTAGATCTAACGTAACTAAAAAAGCTTTGGGATTGTCCTTGATGCCTATTTCTAACTGGAACAAAATGCTGCACTACATAAATAATCTTATCAAGAAAAAGTGCTTAGGCCTTGAAACTTAGTAACCCAGTCGATACTACTAAAGTACCTACTAATCCCATCACTCTCTGCCCTTGAATAATTAGGAACCACCTCCGTACTCTTTGGAATAGGCTGACATCAAACAACATCGAAACCAACGCTCTGATGATCAGTGCCACGTAAATTCTCAAAAGACTCAACATTGCCCAACATGGATTTCACACCACACTGAATTACCGAAATCACCTTGAAAATCACAACGCTCACTAACATAGACCAAAATGTTGCTAAACGTTTTCTTCTAATATTACCCGATCTTTCACATGAGATTAAATGATTGCATTCAGAAAGTTTTGGTTCAGGGTAATTGAATTATTGATCTGGTATCAACTATTTTTGTTGAGATGTTTGCAAACTTTCCTAAACGGTAATAACTTGAAAATATCTTAGAAAGTTTTGTAGTGTGGTCCGCACCAAAAACTAAAAACATTTTATCGGCAAAACACCAACGGGAATTAATGTTACTGTATAAATATTATGTCGCTCAAGATTAGTTTTAACTCTCTGAGAATAACCAAATGTAATGTTAACTTCAGTGTTAGTCCCGTGGGCTTCAGGCGAACATTGAACACTAACAAACATAAATATCATTATGATGAATTCCAAGACCATGCGTAACACGGAGTCAAGGAATGTAACCCATACTCATGTAAGATGTAATACGAGAAAGTTCATTCCCACGATGTAGGCTATGTTAGATTAAATGATAGATATCGTACACTATACGCTTCACTGTATAGTATGTCAACCATATACTCGAGGCAACATTATTTACTCGCTTAGAGGAACCAACCAGTCTCTCTCTCTCGTGTCGTTTCAATTGAGTCAAAGGAATACGTTTGATTACATCTGTCCTTGGGAGGGTATAGCAGTTTTTTACTCCTCATTTGACGTCGGATAAATATTTGTTTCCGAAATACAAGAGTGAGTTATCTAGCTTACGGTCGATCGATCCACGTTTGCATAAATCGGAAGAATTGACACGTAACTCTAAGGCTTCATTAGGTTGAAGTAAAACTAAACGATAGTTAGAGAGCATCAGCTTACTTGCTACAAGGTTTTGAGGAATGAGAATTGCCCTAGAAGCAGATTGTGTATAGCCTATGGACGTTCATTAAAGCAGTAGGCCTATACGTTCACACTTGTATTGAATATACGAACATTACTAGATCTGGAGGCCAAATTTCAGCTCATTTGATCAATGAAAACCTTACGCCAATTTTTTAAATACAAAAATCTGGCGTTTAGAGAGAAACTGTCGTTTATTTTCCATTGTTTTGAATGAGTCATCTCCACGTGTACGACACAGGAGCCTCCGCGAGCGAGGTGTAATTCAGGCGTCAAATGGCAGAGTAGGTCCTCAGTAGTCACTGTGGGAAGCAGGATAGCCATACGATGATCCCCATGTTCCGTATTGCTCTGCCGGGCCAGTGCGTACAGGCGTTATACTGACAAGAATAAAAATTGCAATTGTGGTCTTCAAGTTACTGAGGCCGAAGGGTCCCATTAGACTGAGGTATAATATAATATTGCCAGTGTCCTATCAGCTGTACTCTCAACTAGGGCAAAAGGATCCAAAGTGCAGGAGGTAGGGGGAGGGTATATAAAATATGCCGCCGTGTTGAGATAAATTGAATAAACCACGCTGTAAAAAGTTTAAAACAAAGTGAAAGATATGGCCGATATTGCTTACCAAGTTAGTATTAGAAAATGAAGGTAATATGCCTCCTAGGCCTTTGTGAATAACAAAACTAAGTTCCTTAAATTGGGTCACGATGACAATATGGAGTGGTACACCTCATCTAAAATGTAATTTAAGCTGACGAAAAACACCTATTGGTTGTAAATTTTGGCGCTCCATGAAAATCCCTCTCTTCATCATTGAGAATAATCGATATGAATCCGTGTTTTTAAATTGATGAAACGGTTAATTTTCTATCACCTTGCTTCCATAACTTCTATAGTTTTTAACCAGGTCGGTGTGATAACTTATCGAATTCAATTTCTCAGTTTTAAAGCAGGTCGATGTGTTAACTTTATCGGGTCTTTCGCCGCGCTCTACATATGTGTTAGAATGAAGACGGGCAGATGAAGTGGCAACGCGTGATTATGAATGATTTAAAGTGTAGACCATTAACGTACTCGTTACATAATAGCGATACAGATAAGTTGTTATTAAGAAATGCTTGGTGGACCTTAAAGGAACGCTATAGTCTTAAATGTTGAGAACAGTACTTCTATCATAAATTTAGATTCGCTGCAAACACACAAACCTCCTTTGAATATACTTGATCTGAGAAAATCAATATTAGATCAGTTTCTGAAACACAGTGGCTTATATGTATAGGCTCAGACATTAAACACATTTCTCGCTTCTCGCAAGTTGTCCCGAAAAATCGCGCTAAATGTCATTTTAATACTCTGCAGATTTCAAAACAGGAGTTTTAACAACCCACACTAAAATCCCATTGTTCACATAATCTTTGATCCCCGAAAGGTTCCCGCACTTCCTCGTGATATCGAGCAATATCCTGCCCATCTGGACCCATCTTTGCCGAGATCAGCGGGGAGTAGTTTTCCTATCGTCGGGCTGCAAGTGAAGTTGGGAGAAACGAGGATGGAGATGACGAGGGCGAGTTCTCTGAAAGGGCGTCGCTGACCGGTTTCCCCTGTTACTTCGCGCCGCCCAATACTAGTATTTATGGTTTCCGGCAGGGTCGGTTGATGTTGAGAGGTCGTTCAGTGCGTACAAGTCACAACTCACAGAGAGACGGGAAAGACTGACCCAAGAGAACACAAAGCAGTTGCTGGGTGTGTATTTCAATGGCGACATAATGGTACGTTGGAACGGTAACACGTAATAGTTGTGGACATCGCACATAGAAAAGACTGAACATGGATTAGAACAGTTTATTGTTATAGAAAGGTTACTGAGTTTTTGCACCCGTTAACTACCTGTACGTGAAGATCGTAGCCATGTTTCTCTGGTCTAAAAATCAACATTGTTATTTTGATCTTCTCACTGATTCTCACTCTGTATCACTTTAAACAAGAACGAGCATAACTCGTAGAAGGTGGTCCTGGATAAGTTGGTATAGGAAATTATACAGTCAGGGAGCAGTTGCTTTTCCAAAGCCCTGTTCCACCATGAGTAGATTCCTATTCAGCACAGTTAGTTCTGAACTTGATCTGTTTACAATGCTTTCTGTTGACCTCAGGTGACCTATGACCTCTCCCAAAACAACATAATCATATACTCATTATGGGGAACATATATACCAAGTATTAACTTGACCCAACTAGGCATGGTCGACTTGGCGTTAGAGAACCAAAAACACAAGAAATCCATTTTGACCAAAAATGTGCTCAAGCCTCTACTAAAATCAATGAGGTCCCCGTACACATTATCAGGAACCTACACACTGAGTTTGAACTTGATCTTGATGTTTGCAATGTTTCAGTGTTTGATCTCTATTGACCTTAGATGACCTTTGACGTTTCCCAAAAACTATAGGAAACATACAGTCATTATGAGGAACATATATATACCAAGTATGAACTTCATCCAACTAGGTATGGCTGACTTAGGGTGTTTACAAGATAAAGTGGCGTGACGGACGGTGTGACAGAGGGACAAAGTGAGTGAGTGACGTACAAAGGGACTTACTCCATTCGGGACAAGCAAAACTAAGTAATAATGATGTGTAATTCGGCCGCGAGACCACACGGCTAAATTTTCAGACCTAAAGTGGAATCTATTACTTTTTCCTTCCACGGGCACGTTATTTTCCTCACTTTTGGTAGGATTTTAGTACCTGGTGAAATTTATATGAATTAGCTTTTTAGAATACTATATTTTGTTCACTCAAACATTCCATCGACAAAAGCTGTGACTCTATTATGAATAGCTGTGTTTTCGATAGTGACATTTGCCCATGATTAGCGGGTTTTTACTAGTTCACGGAATTTCCGAAATTTCCCAATTTGTTTTCAATTTCTCAACTGCTCAAGTGTACGTCACTTCAGAACGAGTAATGAGACAAATTTAATACAGGATAGAGCATTTGAGTGGAATTACGTTTTCCCTTTCATAAACACTTCATTTTTTCCCTATTTATGAAATAGCAACTACAGGCCAGTTAGCATCACAAACGTTGTTTGCAAAGTAATGGAGTCTATAAAAAGGGATAACATTCTTGATTATTTCGATGGCAGTAATGTGATAAGGGATTCCCAGCACGGCTTCAGAAAACATCGTTCGTGCTTAACCAATATTCCGGAATTTATGGAAGATGATAGTAGTTCTATTGATAACGGTAAGTCGGTTGATATTATTTCATGGACTTCCAATAAGCCTTCGATAAAGTACATAATAAACGTCTTATAATAAAGTTGAATAGTTTTGGAATCGACGGGAATATCCTGAGGTGGATTCAAGAATGGATGCATAAAGGGAGCAGCGGGTTGTCATAAATGGTTGTTCATCAGATGGAGATAGTGGAGTTCCACAATGATCGGTTCTTGGTACCTTACTTTTCCTGGCATATATAAATAACCTGAAAGATCTAGTTTTATCGTCGGTTGAGAAGTTTGCTGATGACACACAGTTATATCGGGAGGTGGCATCGGAGGAAGATACAAATGGTGTCCAAAGTGACTTTGATAGGATTTTGTAAATAATCTTCTGATTGGCAAATATTGTTCAATGCTGACAAGTGCAAAGTTATGCATATTAGATATAAAAATGCTGAAGCTTCTTACAATCTTGATGGACAAAGTCTTCAGCAGGTACATATTGAGAAAGAATCTTGGAGTTTACTTAGATTCTTCTTTGAAACCTTCCTGGCAATATGCTGAAGCTGCTAGGAAGGAGAATTGGATACTGGGATTCATTAAGCAACATTTTTATTTCTTTAGGGATATGGTTGTTAGACTTTACAAGCAACTGGTGAGACCACGTCATGAATACGCTGTCCAAGTATGGAGTCCCTATTTCTCAAAAGAAAGGCGTATACATATATAGGTTACTTTGGAGTGAAGGGTGACGATTTAGTTTACAGGTAGGTTTACTAGTACCGTGCTACAAAAGAAGCGTGGAAACAACATAAAGAATGCGCGCGAAGCGCCGGAATTTTTTTCGTGGTAACCACCTAGCCTACGATGCATGCGAAATGCGCCAAATATATTACAGCCTAAACGCAGCTAGTGTGCGTGAAAGGCAGTGATGTAGGTCTCGAGACCAGTTTTTCGCCGGTTCCGGTCTCGACAACCCGTGGTCTTGGTCTCGGACCCTTGAGGTCCCGAAAAAGCTGCCAGTCTCGGATCGAGACCAGCTAATCTTTACCAATAATTGTTTCTCCGATATATGGTTTATTAGACCTTGGTGATTTTTTGTTATAACTTTCATAATCAAGAATTACTTAGCAATTTGTTCTAGCCTATTTATCAGTTTACATATGTATGAATGACTCTGATCATGAAGTCAAAATAAGCTATTCCACTGTGTCTGTCAGTAAAACAATGTTACGCTAATAGACGTAGCCTATGCGCTTGCAAAACAACGGTGCCGTTATTTTTTGGGATTAGCCAATAGTCAAGGTAACAGTTAGGCGCATGTTAGTTGTGCTGGAGCATGCATTTTCTTCAATACTGGCGTAGTTACTGGTATCAACTGACCTTGCAAGCCATGCATGATGGTATTTTACAGCATACATGGAATATGTGAAGGCTATTTATTCTCAACCCAGATCTGCCAGAAATCTGCAGCACGTTCAGCAGGTGATGTATGATACTTTGACCAATACAGAATTATGCAACTCGGGATATGAAATTCTCTTGAATTATGTATGCTAGAAAAGTGGAGTCGCACACAGGACCCCTGCAAGTTCCATTCACTTCACATTATATCCTCGGATTGTGATGCATTGGTCACAGTCTGGGCGCCGTGCAGGCCACGCACCATGCACGCGCACAACGTATCGTAGTGTGACATGTAGGAGAACAACCTACAACTTAGGTTCCTAATATGCAACATGATACAGAGGGTGTTATTCGTTACGAGGTCACTAGTGGTTTTAGTAGTTCGAACAGATCGTCAAAAAAATCAAACACGAATAATTTGCCAGGACGACAAATTATTTATGAGGTATTAATTAGTCAATCATTCATTAATTGGGTAAAAACAGCTATGCTTATATGTAGGTCAAAGCATGTAACTGGCATCAGTGAATGACAGACATTCAGGTGCCGTATCCAATCCGGACGTTGACGACCATGGTTCTATACGCTGCATTCTTTTCTACTATCCATTCCTTCAAACTGGTCATGTACATCAGGTATAGGGCACGTGCGAAAAAATCAGTTAGTTGCCGATACTGTAGATTTCTGGCAGATCTGGTGTGAAAGTAAAGGACCTTTAACTATATTTGGTATCGTGGTATTCATCATCTGATATTGGAGTATTGAGGAACATGAGAAGCATAGGCCTATAAGGCAAACATGGCGTGTAGTATATTGACCACAAAATGTAGGTTGATAAGCAGTAAAACAAGATGAATGAACACAAATTAGTACGTCCAAACATTGATAAATGTTTCTTCTGAATCATTCATTACCAGTTCTGAATGGCAATTAACCCAATTGTAAGATCTCAATCGACAATTTACAAGAGAAACATGCAATTAGGGCGCAATTAATAGATATATTCTACACTAGTGCAGTAGCATACTGTTAACGTGAACTTATTGAAGTTCTCAGGTGACTGTAATTAGATTCCAGTATATAGACTGAGGGTACATTTAGGGTGTAGCATTATTGTACATACAGCAGGTACCGGTAGAACATCGCAATGTTACATACTGAAGCTAGAATATATTACTACACAACAGTTTAGCGACGTATCAGAAATGGCTAAGGCTTATTCCAAAACATCGTCCAACCTACTCGATGTCCATGCTCCAGTTCGCAGAAAATGTATGGCTGTGCGATCAAAGGTGCCATGGTTCAGCCAATCCCTCAAAGAACAGAAAGCCGAGAGACGACGTGCTGAAAGGATATGGCGGAGAAATAAATCTGAATCAAATTGGATGGAGTTTAAACGCTGCCGTAATATGTTTAAATATGATATGGACATGGCACGTATTGACTATTACTCTTCTGAAATAAATGAGTGTAGTGGTAATCAGAAAAAGCTCTTCCAGTTGATCACTTCCATTTCCCAGCCGCAAAAGGCAATGCCATTACCTGACCATACATCGACAAAGGAGCTAGCAAATGAGTTTGCTCACTTTTTCATTGACAAGATAGAGGGGATCAGGTATTTGTTAAATGAGTCCAATGAATATGCAGGCGTTGACTTTCGTGATAGTGAAACACGTGAAATGTTCACAAATTTTCATGAATTATCACTAGAGGATGTCAAAAAACTCATAATGACATCACCATCCAAGCAATGTTCCCTTGATCCCTTCCCTACGTCCCTTGTTAAAGAGTGCCTGGATAGCCTGCTTCCTTTTGTTACGCAGATGGTTAACACATCTCTTGCATCAGGCTACTTCCCACTTGACTGGAAGTCTGCCGTTGTGAAACCCTTACTGAAAAAACAGGGTCTTCAACCTATTTACTCGAACTACCGGCCAATTAGCAACGTCTCGTTTGTGTCAAAACTAACGGAACGGGCTGTGGTGTCCCAGTTGTCATCACATATGACATGTAATGCCCCACTTCCTGCACTTCAATCAGCATATCGTCGATATCACAGCACGGAGACGGCGCTCCTTAAGGTCCAGTCAGACATACTTATTAGCATGGATCACCAGAAGGTCACTCAGCTAGTTTTACTGGACCTGAGTGCCGCCTTCGATACTGTGGATCACCCCATCATGTTATCCACACTTCATGATAGAGTAGGGATCTCCGGGTCTGCTCTATGTTGGTTTCAGTCCTACCTTACCGATAGATACCAGGTTATTCAAGTGGCTGATGAATTTTCTGATAGTTTCCCCCTAAAATACGGTGTTTCCCAAGGGTCTTGTCTCGGTCCAATGCTGTTTTTAACTTATGCCAGTCCCCTGTTTGATGTCATTGATGGTCATTCA